>JASCZW010003991.1:0-39555 GCA_034211315.2 Aedes japonicus
TCGTCGGACCACAGATTACCATCGCAAATTACCAATATTTGCACGCAAATATGGGTACGTCAGGACCGTAGATTCTTCACAGATGGACCAAAAAAAGGTAATTCCAGTCGTTTTGGTGTTTTAACAGGGTACATAGCGCCTGCTCTATGCTACAAAAGCCCTGTTCTGCATATGTTGCTGAACTAGCAGCTATATACTCTTCTCTAGAACAAATTGCTCCTCTTCCACCAGAGCACTACTTCATTTTCTCCGACAGTCGAAGCTCTCTGGAGGCTGTTCGGTCAATAAAGTTGGTCAAGCACTCAACGTATTTCCTATATGGAATACGTAGAAGTTTGAGTGCTTTGTCTAAACGCTCTTACACAACCACCATGGCTGGAACCCAAGCCCTGATTCCGGGCAATGAGAAGGCGGACTCACTGGCTAAGGTGGGTGCTCTGCGTTCAATGCATGTTTTACTCATTGGCTCGTCAAGAGACCTTGATGAACTGACAAAGCAAGTGGAGAGATGGTGAACTGGGTAGAGCATGGTTTAAAGGGATGAACGTGTGGCGCGATTTCATTTGTGTTATGAGCCGACTGATGTCCAATCACTACTTACTGAATACACATACTTCTCGAGTTGGACTTTCGAACAGCAATCTTTGTGTTTGCGACAGGGACTACCAGGGACTATCGACCATGTCGTGTAGAAATGCAACGAGCATCTGAAGGCCACAAGGCAGATGTCAGCTGATGGGAACTCTCCGGCTTTGAAGAGAACAACCCAAGCCTGTTAGAGAAGTTTTTGGCGGGCCTTGATTTAGAGTACATGAATCAAATCTACTGGATTTTAAGATAATTGATATCAGCATCTGATTGTTGTTCCTTCTTTGCCGCTAATTGCTTGGCTTTTCGTGGAACCCTTTTGATCAAACGTCCTCTTCTCCACTTTGATTGTTGTT
The DNA here is from genome assembly GCA_034211315.2 of Aedes japonicus. Taxonomy (NCBI): domain Eukaryota; kingdom Metazoa; phylum Arthropoda; class Insecta; order Diptera; family Culicidae; genus Aedes; species Aedes japonicus. The sequence goes on from JASCZW010003991.1 coordinate 945, forward strand.
TTTTGTATTCTCCCATGCGCAGAGTAACGATCTTTGATGAAGTTTGTCAGAAGCAGATAATTCCTCTTCTCGTTGTTATCTTCAGATTATTTCTGCTACGCTCACCATCAACTGCAGCCCTGTAACGGCGGACGATCTAGAAAAATAAGACTCCTATTATAAATTGTTATCCCTAACCCTGAATAAACCGCGAGTACTCAACGGTTCCTCAAGCTAAACTAGTTTTTAAAGCCAAAACAAGATATTTATTATACACGCAATATGATTTCGGCTCTAAGCTCTGAGCCTAGTAAATAATTGAAGCCTAGCTTGAGCCTAGTAAATAATTGAATAGAAAAAAAGAGAGTAGATTGATCTGTCAGAAGCAGATAATTTCTCATCTATATGAGAGGCTCCACAGTGGTTCCCCCATAGGCCATTAATACAAAAAAATGACTTCGAGGAATACGTGTTTCTATCCCGGCATTGCTTTGTTTAAGATGTATATTTCAATGTTCAACGCTTGATTTTGACGGTTTCAAATGAAATTTTTCGAAATCGGGTCGTATATGTGAGAGTAATTGGTATCCAAAACTCAACATTTCATTAGTGATATATAGCATTCATTTATTCGTCAGTTAAACTTTTTTCTAAATAACAGTATGTGTATTTTTATGGATATTTGCTTTCAATAAAGTTAATTTTGAAATTTTATGTCAACTACAGTGTTGATATTAAAAAATTTGTTCAGTAGAAATGCACTCAAAATAGTGTCTCATGATAATATAAAAGAGAATAATATGAATTTTTCAGCATAGGTAAAAACAGCTTTCCCCCTCGATCCCCTTCACCAAACCTTCATCAAAACTTGCCAAAATGTATTGACTTCAACTTTACTACAAGTCCAGCTAATGCATAATTCAGCTTACACTCAATATAACTACAAATAATCTTTGAAGATCACTTTGATGTAATTTCACTACAGATACTTCCGTGTATTGAACTGAGAGTCACGCAATTCTCCTGCGTTGGATTCAAAGTTCAATCACAAGAATTTATTGTAATTAATCTCGTATTAATGCATTATAAAGATGTAATGATATTAATGAAAATAATGTTTCTGGACTTAATGTGATTTAACGTATTAAAACTGTAATTGATGATATTGAAAATATTCAATATGAATTAGAAAAAAGATTAATACACGTTTGTTATAATGGACTAAAATATAAGTATCGTTTAACTAAAGTATTTTAACCTGAAATTAATGTACCTAATTTATACCTGTGCCAAAATTCACGGTTATTGCGTGCACCTCATCTACAACTCGAAACATGTCAGCAGTGGTGGCCAATTTGGATTTGGATACTAAATAAGACAAGCAAAGAACTTAATTTTTAATTCTCATGTGATTCGAGGTGTCGCATGACAGGTTTTGGTCCAATTCAGAAACTGGCCACTTCCCCGGGGGTACCGGGACATGTCCGAATGTGGACAATGTCGTACTTGTTACTTAGTTTGACTGACATTGATCTTGTTATCAAATTTTCATGTGATTTGAGGTGATGAATGGTGGGTTTAAAACAATTCTGGCTGATTATACACACATGATCCATATTCACCAGAACATTTCCCGGTGATATTTGCAGAACCAGTTGACCGATTCCAAAAGCATTCAAGAGCTTTCTTTCGGACCCCAAAGCCATTTGATGGTGGTTTCGTCTGGTTCGATCTAGTGGTTATTGAAAAACTCGTGCGATATAAATACTTTTCTTTGTAGGAAGGATAAAAACTTCAGTTATCACTGCAAGGAGGATCAATCCGGTCTTTTTGACATCAAATTTGAACTCAGCGCCCCAAAATTCATGAAAGATAGATGGTTTTATATAGAAACTCTCAAAAAGACTATTTTTGGCCGCGTCTCTTCTATGTTGGAACCACTGTGGGCTCTAGGAGTGGACAGTAATTTATTGCTAGAACGGATAGAAATGAAGAGAAAGTATTGATAGTTCCCTAAGTGTAAAGGCACGCTTTGAAATTGAAAGATTCAAGTGGAAAAGGAGGGCATTTGAACGGTAGTATCCGTAGATTCCGATCTAAGTGAGTTGATCGTATTTTCCAAACTGGAATGAACTCACGAAATTCTAATAATCGATCAAATTTAACTTCTTGCCGCTTACTCTGAAAATGTTGATCCAAAAGTGAGCGGAAATCTTTTGAGCCTTAAGTGCGTCAGTTCTATATATCTAATAAATCTTTTCAATTTTTATTTTTAAATCCTCAGCTGCCTGTCGAAATGGTTTTTATTGGCTCTTATGAAACTTTAAAACAAAAAAAAAATCATATTTACGAAATTAAACTAACACAATTACGTTCCCCTTACAGTATGAGGAGTGAAATCGTTGAACAGGTTGAATGTTTGATCGAGAAACGCCTCTGGGACTGACCAAACAAATTTTCTAGCTTACTGGCTAATGAAATTAAAAAAAAAAAGCATCATTATCAAATACCGAAATCCCGGTTCGTTTAAATTACGACTAATAAGGACAGTTTGTTTAGTTAGTTTTTATCAGCAGTTGATTCTCAACCAAATATTTGTGCCTGGACTCACCAAGGGAATGCTACAAGGAGATCGAACATTTCAAAAAAATACCTTGTTTGACAAGCAATTTGCACGTGTAGCAGAAAGAGTAAATATTTCGTCACTACAGGCACAATCAACAAGGAGATTTACCAAAAAGACTTTTGGCATCATGTCTAGAACTTCGATGGACTGGTATGAAGCAAATCAAGTGAATATTGTACCAAAAACTGCAAATCCACCAAATTGTCCAGATTTACATCCAATCGCGAGATGTTGGGCTCTGATGAAGCGGAATTTTTCGGGGAATCAACAAGGATTTAAAGATATCAATCGCTTAGAACATATTTGTACAAAGACGACCACCACGTTATTTGAAGAATCTGTACCAATCCGAATGGATGGAGTGCAGTGCAAAGTTCGAAAGTTTTTCGGAAATACCGAATAACTATGCTTTGACTTTGTGAATTGTTAAATCATATCCCACAAATCTGGAATAAACAACACTATTTTTTTTGAAAGTTTACGCTGAATAGAGTAGAAACCTCTACGCCAGAATTTTGATGATATCGTTGCATAAATCCTTTCAAATCATTGAGCCAGCCGTACACGGAACATGTCGTCCAAGCAGACGCCGTTGCAAATGAATCGGAAGGAACCACTTTTTAAACTTTTGAGTCCTCTCTTTTTTTTTCAATTGTGATGTTGCTAGTCAGTGTTAGGTTTGCAAGTTTAAAACGACGTTCCGTAATTTTCGCAGTCTTTTGTAGTTCAGTCCATGAAGTGTGTCATTTATGTGCTATGAAAGTCTCCCGAAGCAGTATTCTCGAACCAGAGAGAGAGAGAGAGAGAGAGAGAGAGAGAGAGAGAGAGAGAGAGAGTTTGATCATTCTAATAAGAAAAAAAATGAACGATCTCACCGGTATTTCGTTTTTCATTCTTCTGTTCATTTTGTTCCCTTGTCTTTGCATTGGTTTTCTTCTTCATTTTGGTCTAACTCGACGTATACTGATTTCTAGAATCTTCAGATAGTTCCAATTCTAATTCGGCCAGATCTTCCATTATCGATGCGTACTTTAATATTGATTTTTTCTTGTAGCTTGAATTGTAAAAGCAAAATCACCTCACCATAAAGTATATATACTATACTCGACACAAGTATAGTATCTAAGGTTACCAATTCCATTTTCATCTCATCACCCTTCGATTCATGCTATTCTAAAACAAAAGGTTGACGCATAACCATCTGATTTATTACTTTGCATTTCTCGTTAATTTTTCGTTAAGTTAATTTGTTGTTAAAACGAAGCGAACTCAATATCAAAAGAAATCAAATGATTCATACATCAAACCTACATTTTCGATTAGAATGAATAATGGATCATGAGATGAATGGAACAGCTTCCCTGTGTGGTAGTACCTTCCAAAAGTGTGCTGATTTGTGATAATAAACTCTAGGAACTTTTTTCAATAGGGCTAACAATGAGAGATCCCCTCCTGTCTCGCTCTCTTTCATTTATTACAGCGCCATTATAAAACTTTTGAGAAACTTTTGCATACTCCACAATTAATAGAATAAAAAACGTAAAGGTGATTGAAATATGAATGAATGAGAAAGTAGTCAAGGAGAGACTATCAATGTTAGATTTCCCCTTATTAAAAAAAAAGTCCCTAGAACTATTTCAGCATTCTCAACTGTGTCTATATGATCAAATGTAACTTTTCAACTAGTCACAAATACTGTACTTGACCACTGATCATCATCTCCAAATTATAATGTTCATCGATAAGACCTACTGGAAGCACTTCAGACTTCAGGCTGCATTACCACTGATCTGGCAACACTAGTGTGAATCTTTCCAAAATGGTAAAGAACCAGACAAGCCCTGGGAGCTGGTAGTTGAAATTAAACTACCTCTAGGTTTTGCCAATGCCTAGTGAAATCTGAAATAAACAACTACAGTAGAAATATAAGGCGACATTTGAGTTTTACTATAGCTGTGAGATGTCCGGATTATTGTTGATACAGACCTTAATTTAGGAATAAATTAAATGGACTTCCCAAGAAATTGAGCGACTAACAGTTCCATATTCCGAGTTTCCGAATCATAGACTTTTAATTTTGCGAGCAGCTGTCGAGATGGGTCGTGCAGTGCACCAGGTGCACAAGTGAACACACGCAATTCATGTACAGCATGTTGAACGGATATCTAAACTACCTTTTCCCCACTGGTCATATTTGAAGTCAACAATATTAATTCAGACCTGTTTAGACTGACCTTAGGTCGGATAATGGAAATGGAAAAACATAACTTCTGCAACATGACTTGTCAAAACAACGTTATTTGTAAACAGCTTTATGGAAGCAGAATATTCCTATTTTTCAGTACCAAACCGTCAGCACCAACATAATCCAATTAGAAAATGTTATTGCCAGCCAGGCATTTTCCTGCTAAAGACATGTACGAGTCATGTTATTCCATTCATCATCGAACAATCCGGCACCATCAATATGCCTTCAAGTTCCAAACAGAAGCCGACTCCTATTTAGTTCAAAAGTACTCCGCAATTAGTTGATGACACCCACCCACCCACTGTTGTTGTTGTTGTTTGTGGCTTTCTTAACAAAGCCGATGGCTTAGTCACATTACTTCGAAATTTACAACGTCTTCTCGCCATGCTGCGTCACGATTTGCGCACCTTCGAATAGTTTAGCAGTAGAGTTGGGCGTCAATTGGACGTTGTGAGCGTATATTCGGCGGTGTCATTGCATTACAGGGGTTAATTATGTTTGCAAAACAAATGGCTGGAATGACAGTTGTTTATGAACATTGCAAGTTTGAGTCGTTTGCGACTCACTTTCGTCAAAAGTGGAGTCACTCACATTTGAGTAAATCATGTTGCTATTGTCGACAGTCGACAAATCAAAAACACTGTAGTCAAGCGGGCGTGTTCACAACGTGTATTTACGTAGTTTACTGTGGATGCATATTAATCACAGAAACAACAAAACGACGTTTGTCAGGCAAATCAGTTGTTTGGATGGCTGGGGAAGTTCCAACAACAGAAATAACCATCTTCATTCGTTCGGTTGACCCAAAATTGGATACCGAACTCTACATGAACAGCAACCATGACGCATAGAGGGGCGGTGCCCGGAAGGGAGGGAATTCTAATTATCCTCCACGCTTACATTGTTTTCTGTGTCGCGCGCGCTTTGTTTTGCTAACTGTTCATATCCCGGTGATTTAGTAGGCAGGCAGCATAAGACGCACTGTAAAATGGGAGTGCCCCAGACTGACTGGCGAAGAACGTGAAAGAATTTTCCGTTTTCTGCCATAGAGCACCCCCCACACCCATCAGCCGCCCTTCCAAAAGGTGTGCTCTTCGGTTCGAAAAGTTTCCTACCATATAGGTGAGTTGCGGACTGTGCACGAGAAAGTCTTCGGCTTGCCAGTGCCAGGGAAGTGGAAAATTTATTCTCCTGAGGTTCTCTCGAGTATAAACTATTTCCGTGTCGGCAGCCAATTCAACCGAGGAATGCGAAGTCAGTTTGTTATGTCTATGATAATTTGACTATCTATATTGATGATTCGTGACTCTGGCGCCAAAAGGAAAGCAATCCGTCGTCGATGGAGTAAATTATCAAATTCCGATTTCTACTAATTAAATGATGAATACAAAATAAACAAGGCATTGAGAATGCTCACTCAGCTTCACCAGACTGCAACAGATTTCCGGGAAAATCCGTTCTGACTACTTCACAACTTGCTACTGCGAACTTACTTTCCGACTTTCAATTGCAACACTCAATGTAGCCTATTTCCTTTCACACAAAGCAGAATGTCATTAGTTTTTGAATGGCATTTTCAACTCAATCTACCGGATCGTTACAAGACCCTAGGCACAGCATTAACTAGAGCACTCAAAGCTCTGATAACAGCCAGCGTCGCTGAGGGAAGGAAACGGGAACCTGAATGCATTTCCGGTCTCATTCTCCTGCACTTTATAGGTACCTGCTACTACGGGCTGACTTGGGTGTTGGTAGGTGATGATGATGATGATGATGATGATGATCATGATGACGACGAAGACCTGGCATCTTGGAAAACAAGTTCGATGAAAATGTAAAACACTCGCGTGACGTGCCGTCGTCATCGTGGTAGCAGAAAACACGCAGCAGCTGATCGTTTAGGAATTTTAATTTGCCATGATACTGGTGGCTGCTACAGCAACGGTAGGTTACGAACAGTTCCTCCGTCGGACTAGGGGACATCGATACATTACGTTACCAATTAATGGGAGTTGGGATTGAAAGAAATTGTTAATACAAGGAGGAAGATTACTAAGCTCACACCAGATATCTATAGCGCTTTTTATAGAATTCTTCGTAATTTCAAACTGATGTTCTTGTTTGGAACAACATTCATGTAAGCAGAGCTCACTGTAGAACACTACAAAAAGATCTATTTACACTGTCTCTCATATATACACAGATAAAAAAACACTGAATTTTCTTCGTTATCTAATGCACACAAAGGGAATGCTAGAATTGGCAGAAAATAATGTGATATTTCATGAAAATTTGAACCAGATAACGCCTAAATCCAGCCTGTTGTATGAAAGATTGCAGACAATATCGTTGTGTACGCTCCTTTGGCTTGGAATTACATGAGGGAAAATTTTACGCGCTTGTTAAAATTAATTATTTTTTTCTGTGTAATTCAAAATTATTATTTTCTAAATTCCAACCTTATGGTAAAATATCATTTGAAGTTTCTGTCCATTTTAAGATCTGTTGTAGTGGTAAATGTATTTTCGTATTTTCACTTGTTCCCGAGGTAAAAGATCAAGCGGAGTTTGATATTTTTTATAATTGGAATGAACTCACCAAGTTGAACTATTCGATGACATGTAATTTTTTACCCTTTCTTTTTCGGGACCCCGAATCACACATTTTTGACGTTGGACTACGTCTGTGTTTTCTATACTGGGGTACAACTTAAAAAAAAATACGCATTAAAGCTATGTCCATTAAAAATCCGGAATAATAAAATCTTCTGTATCTCGGTAACGGATTGACGTACAAATAAGTTTAATACATCAAAACAGAGGTAATTCACTGTTCTTTAACGAAAAAGATATCAATATAGGAAAGGCTTGTAAGATGGAACACGATCCATTTTTTTGGTCATGTATATATAATTTTATTTTTCCTTGGATCAAAGACATCTATGAAGAAAAATTAATAGTATATTTACTTCAAAATATGCCATCAATGAAAAGGTTATATTTAACACCTAAATCATGAAAGTAATTTAAAAGTTCATCGGGTGTGGAGCTTCTTATTCGTTCTTTTATATCTGCTGTCTGCATGGTACAGCACTAATCTCGAAGAGGAACTAAAAGGCTCAAGTTTGACCACTGAACTGATTATTTATAGTCATCAAAAAATAAATATGGCCTATTTTCAAAATTCATCGAAAATTGAAATTTCAAAAAATGTATTGTTATATTTCAATTTATTGTTGATTCCATGGCATTTCTAAACACAAAAAATATCATTAATATGTTTTATCTTACAAGGCTAACAGTGCTCCATCTTACAAACATAACCTCACAAACACAAAACATCAAAAAATTGTTTCACTTTACGATTTGTTTGGATCATAGAAATACACCAAAAATGCTAGCTGTAGGCGGATGTCCTTCCGCCTAGGAATAAATTTTCAACTGCTGTCAAGAAACACGAAGTTCACACTTTTATTGGCAGTGGTTGCTATGATGCTTTTGTTTAGTTGGCAACCCGCCCAAGAAATCATCGCACCGCACCAACCCGCCGTTGAAGCAGAAGGAAGGAAAGGAAACGGATGCGGCGGACTGCGTGTGTGCCTTCCTATTTTTTATTTTCAGTTTGCTTGTGCACTTTCGTCGCGTAACAGTGTAATACGGAAATGTAGAGAATAAAGGATTTAATTTGTAGTGTAAAGAAAGCATCTTTATTTCGAATATTACAGTCCATGTATCCCTTTACCAGGCCAAATCGAGCCTAAACACTAGCCAACACAAATGTTAACCTTTTGATATCGATGGGAAATTTCCACTTACTAAGCACAAGAAATAATTGCTATTTTAATTATCCCAACACTTTCGAACATTGAAACCTGGAAGAGCTAAATCGAATGAGTGTATTCACTCAAAAAAAAAAAAAAATGAGCATAACACTTGTCAACGCGATAGTGTTGTCGCTGTGAATGTCAAAAGTGGCGCTGTTCCATCTTACAAGCCTTTCTTTTACAGGTCATTTCTCTTCGTTTCAAATGAAAATTCGCACTTTCTTCTTTATTCCTCCCATCAAACGTTGCACACCTCCGGAGTCAACGTCCTTGGCACATCGCGTCCCGAGCTGTTTTTCCATTTTTCTGAAGCTTCCGCTTCATTACTGCCCAAAATCTCTCGATGGGTCGGAGCTGGGGGCAGTTGGGTGGATGAAATCTAAGTTATTATCGCGGTACCACTGGATGACTTCCCGGCTCTAGTGGCAACTCGCCAAATCTGGCCAAAAATTCACGGGACCTTTATGGGCTTTAATGAAAGGTAGTACGCTTTTTTTGAGGCATTCTTCCTTGTACAGCTTCTAATCCATCTTCTTATTCGTCACGAACACTTTGGTCTTTGCTCCGCAGCTGCACTGCCATCCAGATCAAAGTTTAGCAAACTGTAAACTTAACGCTACGGAACATCTCCTCGCGCCATGTAGAATGTTTGGCCAAGAGAAGCTGCCCGAAATCCATTTTGACGTAGGTGCCATCGTCGATGAGCAGGCATCCTTGGTACTTCACCAAAACCTGCTGGTATAACTTCCGAGCTCGAGTTTTGGTGACAAAACTTTGCTTCAACGTTCTGTTGGGTTGCTTGCTGGCTCGATAAGAAAGATATCCTGCTGGCAAACAAATTCTTCGAACGGTACTACGAACAGCAGCGTATTTTTGTGCGATTTCATTATCTGATAGTCCAGGGATTGCTCTGACGGTTCTCAACACCTTCTGGTTCAGCTTGCGTTCATATGTTCTACTACGACGCTTACCTTGAGGCACTCGATCCATGCTCTTTCGCTCCCTGAAACTTTTGAGCACATCATACACGGTTGATTTGGCGATTTTCAACGTTTTTGCGATTTTTATTGCGGACCACGTTGGATTATCAACGTGGGTGTGCAGAATTGTTTCTCTCCTCTCCGGCTTCTGGAATAACTTTGACTCTCTGCACGAAACACCGTGAAATTTATACCTCAGGGCGCCTAGGTAAACAAACCGCTGTAAAAGAATTCTTGCAGCGGTCACTTCCCGTGCCGCTGCAACACAATAAGATATTCCGGATTCTAACTGGACAGAACTTTACGACCGTCACGAAAAGTGGTCAGGTTTTGAGCGTTAATATCTCAGTCGTTCAAAATGTTTGCACTAATCGATAGGAAATTTATTATTTTATAAATTCCAACCACATGGTAAAATATCATCTGAAGTTTTTGTCTTTTTTAAGATCTGCTGTACTGGTAAACGGAATTCCGTATTTTCACTTGTTCCCGAGGATAAAGTTCAAGCGGTGATGGCTATTTTTATAATTGGAATGGACTCACCACGTTCAACTATTCGATGAAATGTAACTGTTTTCCCTTTCTTTTTCGAGACCAAGAATCACATATTTTTACGGTAGTACTATATCTTTCTTTTCTATCATGGGGCACAATTTTTAAAAAAAATATCGCATTACGACCGTCACGAAAAGTGGTCAGGTTTAAAGCGATAATATCTTAGTCGTTTCTCAAGAGATTTTTAAAATGTTTGCACCAATCGATAGGAAATTTTTCTACGCATCCTTTTCAATAGAGAACAATGTTTGTTTCGGGCCACATACTTTTGAAAAAATCATAAATGTTCGGCTTTGTCTTAAACAGTATATTAACCCCTTCAGGCCTAGGGGGTCATATATGACCCCGAAAGGAAAATGGCTGTATAAAATCACAGACTGAATAAAAGTGTACACTATCTCCGGCAAAGATAGTCTAAATTAATTTTTCTGGCTGGGATGTATAAAAAACATATGCATAGGTATTCTAAATTTGTTGGTAAAAAAGGTTAAATATTTTTGTATATTTCTGGGATGTTCAAAATGCACTTAAGTTCAGAACCTTAGATCACCAGCTATAAGAGAAGCTTTTTGGGCTTTATAAGATTATGATGTTTTCAAACATATTGAATGAATCTTTTAAAAGCTCAACAGTCATTATTTGATAATTTTGTGATGTTCTAGGTCATCCAAACTGTTATTGAGTGCATAACTTAAGATCTACATAAGTAACTATTGCTTTTTGGGCTATTCAAAGCAACGCTACGTATTCAAAAATATTAAGTGAATATTTTAGAACGTAAATAAACATTACGAGAGAAGTTTGGATAATTTGGGTCATCCAAACTGTCCTTGAGTTCAGAACACAAGATCTACAATTGTAACAGTAACTTTTTGAGCTATATAAGATGAGTATATGTATTCAAACACATTCATCGAATCTTTTGGAAGGTCAATAGTCAATTCATTTTATATTAGTTACTAGCTGAACCCGGTGCGAGCCTTGCTACGCATGCAACTAAATGAATGAAAATTCAATAGAACCTGCTCGTTTATGTTTTTTTTGTGAATGCATCTGGTTAAATTATTTTCGTTTACTAATGTAATTTCTGAAAAAAAAAACAAAGATTTATGTTTTTAATTAAACTTTTGGATCGGTAGTTTCTATAGGTCCTTCATTCTACGTAGAAGCATTTCATTGACAAAAAAAATGTATCATCAAACGAAGCCGTATCCTGTCAGTTTGAATATAATTTTCCCTTGCATAACCTTTGATCAACTTCTTGTGCATAATGTAGCACTGAGAGTAACTCAAGCATCCCCCATTCTTGGCTAAGCAGGGGTCAAACTTCTATCAGTACATGCTTCTTACCCAAGAAATACACATTTTTAGTTTAAGTTGCATGGATAATTCTCATGTTTGGTTCCAATTTCGTTTGAGAGGCCACTCCCCCTCTTACCAGAGAGATGAGGTCTCAAACCATCTTAGAAATAAATCTTGTCTAAAACTCCCCACATTCCAAATTTGGTTCCATTTACTTGATTAGTATTTGAGTTTTGCATAAATTTGTGATTCATTTGTGCAGACCGCCCCCCCCCCCCCCCCTTCCAGACGGGAGAAGAGCTTTGAACCATCATAAGAACCTTCTCCGGCCTCAACAACTTCTACATATAAATTTTCATAACAGTAGGTATAATTCTCATGTTTGGTTGACATTTCTGTCTCATTTTTAGAACCCACCTCTACCAGGAAGGGGAGGAGTCTCAAACATCCATAGAAACATTTCTTGCCTTCAAAAATCCTCACATACCAAATTTGGTTCCATTTACTTGATTAGTTCTCGAGTGATGTGGCAATTTGTGTTTCATTGGTGTGGGAGCACCCCCTTCCAGATGAGGGAGGAGTCTCGAACCATCATAAGGACCTTCGCCTACCAGTGGGGATACTTCTCATGTTTGGTTAAAATTTGTGTTTCATTTGTATGACCCCCCCCCCCCCTTCTAAAAAGGAGAGAGGTCTCAAACCAACGTAGAAACATTTCTTGCCTTCAAAAACCTTCACATGCCAAATTTGGTTCCACTTGCTTGATTAGTTCTCGAGTTATGCAGAAATGTGTGTTTCATTTGTATCGGAGCCCCCCACCCTTCCAGATATGAGAGGGGTTCCAGACTATCATAAGAACCTTCCCAAAAACTCCTCTACGCAAAATTTCACACCGATCGGTTTAGTAGTTTTCGATTCTATAAGGTTCAGACAGACAGAAATTCATTGTTATACATATAATACATATATAGCTGCGTCCGGTGCGTGCGCTGCTACGCTTGCAACTAAATGAAGGGAAATTTAATATAACTGGCATCTTTAAGGTTTTTTGCCTTCAAAACCCCCACATGCCAAATTTGATTCGATTTGCTTGTTTAGTTCTCGAGTTATGAAGTAATTTGTGCCTCATTTGTATGAGAGCCTCCCTTCCTGAGAGAGTAGGGGTCTCAAACAATCATAAGAACCTTCGCCAGCCCCAAAAACCCCTTCATATAAAATTTCACGTTGGTCGGTTCAGAACTTTCCGAGTCTATAAGGATCTGACAAACAGACAGACAGACAGAAATTCATTTTTATGCATATAGAAATCTAGCCTCCAAAACCCCCATATGATAAAAGTGGTTTATATGGGACCCCCCCTACCAGAGAGAGAGGAGGGGTCTCATACTATCGTAGAAACAATCATTGCCTTTAAAATCCCCGCATGCCAAATTTGGTTCCATTTGCTTTATTAGATCTAGAGTTATGAAGAAATTTTAGTTTCATTTGTATGACAGCACCCCTTCTAGGAGAGGGGAGGGGTCTCAAACCACCATAGAAAAAAAAATTGTCTCCAGAAAACCCCACATGCCAAATTTGGTTCCATCTGCTTGATTAGTTCTTGAGATATGCAGAAAATTCTGTTTCATTTGTATGGGAGCCTCCCTTTTTAGAGAGGGGAGGGGTCTCTGACTACCATATAAACATTTATTGTCACCAAAAACTTCCGCATGCTTAATTTGGGTTCCTTTGCTTGATCAGTTCTCGAGTTATGCAGAAATTTGTGCTTCATTTGTATGGGAGCCCCCCTTTCCAGAGAAGGGAGGGGTCTCAAACCATCACAAGAACCTTCCCCGGCCCCAAAAACTTCTCCATACAAAATTTCACGCTGATCGGTTCAGTAGTTTTTGAGCCTATGAGGTTCAGACAGACAGACAGACAGACAGACAGACAGACAGACAGACAGAAATCCATTTTTATATATATAGATTAGTACGAGACACTGAAGAAGTCTGCACATTGTAGACGAAATACGCGTATCTGTCGAAGATAAGCAAATGTAGTTGGAATTAAATGGAGATTACTAATTTTTCTTCTAATTTATAGTTACAAGTATTCCACTAAACAGCTCAAACCCTCTAGGATTCATTTTATAACTTTCTAATCCTCTAGGACACCCAAACTGTCCTGGCGTTCAGAACTTTAGATGTACATTTGTAACAGTAAGTTTTAAGCAATACAAAGCTACAATAAATATTCAAACATATTTAATTTGTATTCTTAAATCCAAACTATCCTTGAACTCAGAACATAGGACCTAGTGTTGCAACAAAAGTTTTCCAGGCTATGCAAAGCTACGTTGTGTATTGAAACATATTACTTGAATAAAGGGTGTTCCGATCAAAATTTGGTCAAGCAGTAATGTGTGAGTGTTGATCAAAGTTTTTATTAATAAGTCAAATTCTTTTCCATTTTCAAATTCAGTTAATAGAGAATACAGGAGAAAAATTCTGATAAGCTTCCTTTTTACCGAATGTGAATTGCCGGGCCTTTCGTTTAACACCTGCCATAAGATTTTGTACAGTCTCCCCTGAAAGCCGCAGAACGCCAGTTTGCCTTGAACTGTTTCTCGCTCACAACAGCTTTTTGAGGCTTCTTACGGTTCCGCTTGACGGTGGCCCAATATTGTTCGATTGGGTGGAGCTCTGGCGTGTTCGGGGGTTCTTGTCCTTGGGCACCACTTGAACGTTGTTGGCAGCATACCACTCCATGGCTTTTTTTTGTAATGGCAAGATGCCAAATCCGGCCAAAATAGAGTGGAACAATTGTGTCGCAGATAAATTTCCTGATTGACGGTTCCAGTCGCAATGTTAACATTTTGATAACTGAAGTGCTAATCTCAAAATCAAAATAGAGGCATGATGCTAAACACGGACATCTTCAAAATGAAGGGTATGCAAAAAATTTTAATACACGATGAAAGGAAACGTGTCAAGTTTAAGTCGACCAAATTTTGATCGAAACACCCTTTATCTTGAAAGCATTATATCTGTTAACCTTCCTGATGACTCACTTAAATTGGTCATATTTATATTGTCACTTTATTTGGTCAGAAAGCTACAGTTACAGCTTTCCAAATGATCCTGATCCCCAGGTATGACTCAGGAAATACATTGGCCAACTAGCGCCACGTAGTGAGACAATTTTAAACTACTAACCACCATTCAAAAGGTCTTGACCCACTTAAAAACATTGTAGAGGACAGACACATTCTATTTGGTCAAGATATCAATATAAAGCATGTTCCTGAAAACAATTAGCACACCAGCGCCGCATTACTGAAAATAATTAGCAGCAGCATCACGTATCAGAACAATTGTGAACTACTGGTCAATATTCAATACGTCTTAACGCACTGAACAACATTGTCGAAGACAGAAACATTCAAGATACCAAAATATAGCATATTTATTAAAAAAAGTTAGCACACCAGCGCCACGTAGCGGGAAGATTGTGAACTGCTGATCATCAATCAAAAAGTGTTGTACCACTCAACAGCATTGTTCAAGGCAGAAACATTGTATCTGGTCAATATACCAAGATATAGCATATTCCTGAAAATAATAAGCACACTAGCGCCACGCAGTGAGAGAACCCTAAACTGTTCGACAATGACAATGACTACCGATTGACTTTGCTGAACACACTAACATTATATGTGATCCATATCACGGGATATGCCGGGAAGGAAGGTGTTGTACAATGTACAAAAGTTGGCACGAATGCTGAAAGGTTAAGCACATGACGACCTCCATGTTCGAAATACTGGTTGTATGTATAACGGGTGGTTTAGTAAAGTTAATTTTACTTCTAGATTGCATTGACTTCGTCCCAACTACAAGAATGTATTAATAAACAAAATAGACTAAACAAGCTAGTGATACTTTCGAGGTGTCCTTTGGTGAGATCTATCTGACTATAAAAATATTACAGAAACCTATTTTCAATCAATAACAAATTCGTGCGTTTCGTGGTAACTAGTGAAGTGAACAAAACGGCCATTTGCTGGTCAAAAGCTTCGAGCAAACAGGAGGAGCTGGCACATAATTTCTTATGCATTTACCACGTGGTGTACAGAGGTCTGTTATGCTTTTTGCATTTCTAACGGGCGGTTTAGCAACGTCAAATTTTGCGCCTATTTTGTTGCGAGTGCATGAAATTAATTACGAATCAATGTCGAACATTTTCATTTTTACAGTTGAAGAAGCTTCCCGAGCAAAGGATTATACCAAATTGATAACAAGTTCTATTACCAAGTTAACATATTTGATCACTAAATATGTTATCATTGAGGCTGAATAAACAGTCAAAATAACAGAATGAATAACAAAAAGATACTCGTTGAATATCATAATAATAACTTATTTTGATAAGAAATCCTGTATTGTAAGCAAATTAAATGAAATAGTTTCAAATTATATTATGTTATGAAAAAAATATTTTAATTAGAAGCAAGATTTCTTGATGAAATTTGTCAGAAGCAGATAATTTCTCATATCTATACGAGGCTCTAGGAGCGGACAGTAATTTATTGCTAGAACGAATAAATATGAAGAAAAAGTGTATTGATAGTTCCGTATAGGGTAACGGCAGGCTTTGAAATTGGAAGATACAAGTTTGAAAACGAGCAGAGGGCATTGAACGGTAATATCCGATCAGGCCCATAACCCTTTACCAAGCTACCCCTGGTGCAGGTTGGGCAAGGGGGACCCCTTGACTGGTAAAAGAGTATGCCACCGATCGTGCACTTATACTACCTATTGCTTTGATCTGCTTCTAGCGATTTGTTTGTTTCCCTCCCCCAAAGCCTAACATGGGTGAGAAATTATCTCCTGCTGTTGGTTTTTGTTTTTGGCATGCACCGACTCTTTCACATATATTATTCCTCTTGTCATACTATTACTTATAGACCCCGGAGAGGAACGACTGATGAGTAGTGCAAAAACTGGTCCTAGCTTGTGTTATTTTGAGGTGACCACTGGTGAGATCAATCTGATTATAAATATATAAGAAGAGTCCCATTTTGAAATAATACTAATACTAAATGTTACATTTCCAAATCTGGAAATGTGTTGAAATACAGGGAAGGTTAGGAAGGTTCATTAATTATGTCACGCAGAAGGGGGCGGCCTGACAATGCATACAAAAAATTTGAAGGTCAAAAAGAACGTGACAATGGGGGAGGGGAGCTTATAAAAAGTCACTTTTTGCGTGACATAATTATGGACGTTCCATTATCCAAATAGTATCGGTAATGTTTACATGCGGGGCTTATTGTATGTGAAAACAACTTTGGAAGGCAAGACTCTCCCAGACATTCTGAAATGAAGATTTTTCTGAAGCAGCAGGAGGTTGGAAGTGTTGCTGAGAGGAACGCAAAATCATTCCAGAGATCAAGAAAAATCCGTTCATCACCATCAGAGAAATGAAAGAGAAGCCGAGGTTGACGATTACGGATTGCAATATCCACCGACGCATCGCTAGACAAGGGTTGAAAAGCCATTTCGCCCGGAAGCGACTGTTCATCAGCCGGACTAACAAGAAAAAACGGCTCCAATTCTCCAGAACCCACATAACTAAGCCCCTGGAGTTCTGGAAACGTATTGTGCGGTCGGACGAATCCAAGTTTGAGCTGTTCACCAAAAAACGGCGGCAAAGAGTATGGCGTAGAAGTGATGAAGGACTGCAGGATAGGCAGCTCCAGCCAACCATGAAACACAGTGGAGGTAAAGGGTGATACGGTCAAAATTTGGTCAAGGGAAAACGCGTGTAAATCGGTGAAATCGTTTATTTAAAAAATCAAATTAAATTTCTTTTTCAAGTTCAATTAGTATAAAATTCAGGAAAAATATTCAGTTAGGCTTCCGCTTTTCCAAATCCGAATTGCCGGGCCTGACGCTTGACCCCTGCCATCAGATTTTGTACAGCCACCTTGTCCACCTTCTTCGCCGCAGAAAGCCAGTTTGCCTTGAACTGCTGCTCGTCCTTAGCAGTTTTTTTTGTCTTCTTTAGGTTCCGCTTGACAATAGCCCAGTATTTCTCAATTGGGCGGAGCTCTGGCGTGTTGGGAGGGTTTTTGTCCTTGGGAACCACCTGCACGTTGTTGGCAGCGTACCACTCCATGGCCTTTTTACCGTAATGGCAAGATGCCAAATCCGGCCAAAACAGTAAGGAACAACCGTGTTTCTTCAGGAAAGGCAGCAGACGTTTATTCAAACACTCTTTCACGTAAATTTCTTGGTTGACAGTCCCGGAAGCTATGAAAATGCTGCTTTTCAAGCCACAGGTACAGATGGCTTGCCAAACCAGATATTTCTTTGCGAACTTTGACAGTTTCGTGTGCTTGAAAATATCTGCTACCTTTCCCCTTCCTTTTGCCGTATAAAACTCCTGTCCCGGAAGCTGCTTGTAGTCGGCTTTGACCTAGGTTTCGTCGTCCATTACCACGCAGTCAAACTTCGTCAGCATCGTCGTGTACAGCCTCCGGGATCGCGCTTTGGCCGTCGTATTTTGTTTATCATCGCGATTTGGAGTCACTACCTTCTTGTAAGTCGATAGTCTGGCTCGTTTTTTGGCTCGATGCACGGTTGTAGACGATACACCCAGCTTATTTGCGGCATCTCGGAGAGATAAGTTAGGGTTTCGCTTGAAACTACCGGCAACTCTCTTTGTCGTCTCAGCGGCTTCCGGTTTTCGATTTCCCCCCGATCCAGACTTCCTGGCTGTCGACAAACGTTCCCCAAACACTTTAATTACATTTGTAACGGTTGATTTGGCAACTTTTAGCGATTTTGCCAACTTTGCGTGCGAGTAGCTCGGATTTTCGCGATGCGCGAGCAAAATTTTGATACGCTGCTCTTCTTGCTTGGACGGCATTTTGACAACTGAAGAGTGAATTCCAAAATCAAAATAGGAGCAACATTCTACACACACACACCTTCAAAATGAGGGGTGTTCAGGTTTTTTAAATGCAAAATTGAAAGAAGTACGTCAAGTTGATATTGACCAAATTTTGACCGTATCGCCCTTTAATATCATGGTCTGGGGCTGCTTTTTACGAAATGATCTTTTTTCCGCCGGTCAATGCAGGATTTTGGTTATTCATTCCATAAAATAAATCGATATATCACAACACAAGTTGTCAAAAAATGAATAGTGTACTTTTTGTCGTTTCCCTTTAATTGAAAGTAAAAAAGTCGAAGAGTGAATTGCGGCACACCCCGCCAGTATCACACCTGATGTTAGTGCCTTGATATAAACTTTCTACGACATGGCACCGAAAAAAAAAAGTGATACTTTCACCACTGTTCAGATTCTTGGTCTTTCATGCAGTTCTACAGCATAAGCTCTGACAAATTTCACCTAATAGAATCATCCTTCTATGTGTTGTTCGTCGTGGCAAACATTTAAGATTTAAAGAATGTACTTTAAGATGAAAAATATTTTGTGAGACTGTTCCATTCTAGATTTTAACCAAAATTTATGCTAGAACTTGAAGCTTTCACAGACAAAAAACTGAATCTGATTTTTGAGTAATTCAAAATTTGGAGTTGATTTTCAATTAATCAACATTTCTCTTGTCCTGCATATAATCTTAATTTAACCTTTTCAGTAGAATTGAATAAACATTTTCCATATGTCAGTATTGCATTTTAAAGCAGCCTGAAATGATAGCAGGTCGATCAAACGATCAAACGATAATTGTACAAGATGAAAGACTGACCGAACCTCAATCCAAATTTGCGTTACACAATTTTTGAGCGCTTCCCCATCATCTTCGCTGCACCTCACAGGTTGGTCGGAGCTTATCTATGTTCTCGTTTGGTAAGCTTGAGTGCGCGTCTATCGCTTCTTGTAGGTCTCCATGCTTGTGTGTTGCAAGCGAATGTTTGTGAGCGACAAGATAACTATCAAGAAGGAAAGCGGATCGGTGTTGTAAGCACAACTTCCTGTGCCGCCTGTTTTCGACTACAATCGATTACGGTGCTAAGGAGCAACCGAGGTGGAAAGGTTTGGACGTTTCATGTTTAGGAAAACTGCTTACTGTAAGACATCGGATTGGTCCAGCTGGAAATAGCAGCAGGAACTCATCCCAGCTATTGGTGTTTTTTCCATTAGGATTTCCTTGTAGTGCTTTATCACTAAAACTTTCCCGAATCAGTGCCACAATGCAGACGATTTTGACTCAAAAGCCTTTTGCTCAGAACCTTATTCATATGCATCGAATCAAGTACTGCTCTTATCATCATATCATCATCATCATCATCATCACCATTGCACTCAACGAGGGATGTCTTCAATTGAGCCATCTATAAATACCACCAACTAACAGCCCTGGGCATCCGTGACCCGTGTCAGTACCATGCTGATGAATCACAATAGAACCGGGCAAATATTGAATTTAATAACTGACCAGTCCTCTCGGCGATGTGTGGTGTGCTAATTAAATAAACCTGATAATGGAACTTAACTCATAATACCCCCATTGAATTCTAAACAAACTTTCGTGCTTGTTTATCATAGAAACAATGCAACAGCATTCTGGTTGCATGGGTTGAGAAAGTTGTTTTAGAAGTATGTTTGTTCAATCGGGGAAGTTTCAAGCTCACTGCGAATTGAAGAAGATTGCGGCAGATTAATCAATGAGGAATACCTGATAGTAAAAGAAACCATCCATTTGAAAGCAATATCTAATTGGAAATGATCCATCTCACAAAAAAAGTACACGCTTACAATGTTGTATTCGACCACTGTGCGCTTGCATGACACGGTGATACCACTTGACCTATGGATTCACCCGGTAGAACTTCTCCATCAATACCGGGAAACAGGCGGTGCGGTTTGCCATCAGCCGACAACCGGGATGGTAAGAGAGCAGTCCGAACAGCGGTTCACAACATCTCACATCCACGTGGAATGGTTTGTTAGCTTCAGTAATGCTCTGGCGAGCAGAACTGGTTAGGATTGCCAACGGATTGGGATAGTGGGCAAAAGGAATAGGGTTGTAGTGCCGAAGCATCGACATGAATGAGCGAATTTTCATGTGTTAATTTACGCTAGATGTGCATTTCAGATTGTTCTCTTCAGTTCGGAGTTGGCGCTGAACCCTTTGTTGTAATTGTTCACAGTGTGAAAGGTGAAATAATAATTATAAATCGAAAACATACTCTACTGTGTAGTGTTGGTAATTAAAATACAGTGTGTAATTTTAGGAGTAAATTGCAACTATGTTTATGTGTAAGGGGAAGCAATATCAGCGTAGGTCGTGAGTGTACAGGTCAGAATGCATTCACGATATGCTCATTATGTTGGCAGCAAAGAAATCCTTACAACTACCTGGAGTAATGACTGGAGGTGGGACGATTGGCATATGGATCTTTGGGATACAGATGTTTGGCCGAAAGGAAATATACTAAATATCCATGACATAATATATAACGGGGAAAGGGAGGGACCATCAGGGCACCCACGTGAAACGATTTGGATAGGGAGCATGGGATTGCCTACTCTCTATTGTTAACATTTCGCGGAACAAGAGCGGGCTCTTCGACCTCATCTATTGGGTTTATTCTGTCAATCGAAGGCTCGATTTTAGTGCTGTTGGTGTGAATTTGTTTTTGGAAGGAGATTGTCTTCCCTATATTCGCGAGTTACGCGTAAGTGTCTGCTTATGGGCCAGCCTAAACGATTTTGACCCTTCATACAAGAGCTTGATGCTCACAAACAACAATCCTGATCAAATGGTTTTTCAGATTACTCCACTACTATGGAAAGTCACCTTGCTACAATATATGGTAGTATTTCATCATCATGTGATTAAGTTTCAACTATATCAATTCATTCAAAACCGAAATTTTTGTGTTCAAAAAGGCAAAAATAGGTATTCGGTCATATACATCATATACATGCTTTGAAAAAATCTTGGACTCCTGATTTAAGGTGGAAAATGCATTATGTTAAGAAGCTAGACGAAATAGGTCATTATTTTTAATAATCTTTAAATATGTGCAGTTCTTTCGAAAGATACCTTCTTTTGATTCTTTGCACATAGGCCTTTTATGACGATACATATTCCTGTATCCGAGAGCAACTCTTCTTTGAGATTTTTCATTCTTTCAAACATGCACAGCTCTTTGGAGTCTTACTGATCAATGAAATGTAGCGCTCATGAAATTTTCAAATTTGAGAATGTAATAAGTATGAACTATATTTTTTCTTTCTCGCACTGTGTCTCATTATGTGTTAGTCAAATGCTTGTGGGTTGATTTCCTTTTTTTTGGTATTTTTGTTTTGTTTTTATCATTGTGAAATTCGGTGAGTATGTTCCAGTTGAAATGTATATAAATTTATCGGCAGCATCTTGTGTTAAAAATTTAACTTGCTTCTTTAGTGAAAGTTAATTTATTTTACTACACCGAAGGTGCCAACATTCGTCATTATTTTGCAAGGAGCATCATGATCTTTAGAAGTCTGTTTTAAATTTAAAATTAATTTATGTAGTGTTAATAAAGACGTGTGTAGAAAACATGCTCAAAGTTTCGATTTTAAACGGATTTTTTTATTTTTTATTTTGCTTTTATTTTGAATCAAAACAGAGAAGATTAATTTAAAATGGTTTCAATAAGATGTGTTCGTCATGGTTACTTTAGTTTCTGATTCCTTTTATTTATATTTTATCATATTCCATCCTTGTTAGGTTTATTTTATCTGGTTGTACAGATTCTCGTAATTAAGTTAGTTCTTCAATTATCATTATTTCATTTTACTACATTTTCTGTTATTTACCGTTTGATAATTTAGTTACAAAATGTTTAGGGCTCGATGGATCAGGATTCACCTTGATGAGTGATGTGATCATAGTTTAGTATTCATAATCTTTATTAAACTCACGCCACAAAACTATAGCAAAATAGTGTGCAGTAAAGCATCGACACAACCGTTCACAGCCGATGCTCGAAGCAAACTTTTTTTTTTCGTAAGATTTCAATTTTTACAACCGCACTCTACAAACCACCACACTACTGTAGCTCATATCCACATCAATCAGATAGAAGCTTCTAACTATTGCAAAGTTCGAATGTTCTGTGGATCTTTTCTCGTTTGCCTGCAATCCTACCTGAGTGGCCTTAAAATGGCTATCAAATTAGGCGACTAAATTTCACCTTATTTTCTTGTTCCATCAGGAGTACCACAAGGTAGCCCCCTAGGGCCGTTAATATTTCTAGTGTATTTCAATGATGTTACTAGGCTGCCTGAAAAGTCCCTTTAATTTCCTCCTTGAATGACGGCTGTCAAAATTTTAGCGATTTATGTCCACGCATTCATTTGTGACAACAGTGAGACGAGACCGATCAGCAAGTTTTTAAAAAATGGAAAAATCCGTGTTTCGAGTTTCGATAAAATACTATTTTCTACGCAAGAAAAGTGCTGCCCAAATCAAAGCCAAGCTGGATAAGTATTTTCCGTCGATTCAAACGATTCATAAGTGGTTTGCAAATTTTCGTTTTGGCTATACGAGCACCGTTGACGCACCGCGTTCAAGACGCCCAAATGAGGTCACTACAACAGAGAACGTCGATAAAATCCTTGATATAGTATTGGAGGATCCACAAGAAAATCGCTGGACTCGCTATATCGACCTAATAGGAGAGTACACTAAGGTTTTTTGTTGGACGGTTTTTTTTTAAACGGGTTGTTTTCGGCGATAACTCCAGAAAGGAACAACTTATCGACCTTATGCAAATCACATTTTACGTTTTGGGCCAAAAGTAATCATATAGCAGTTTTTCAAAAAATTCACATTTTTTGGTGTAAATACTCAAAATTTTAAAAACTGTATTTTGACCTTTGTATGGAAAGGTAACGCATACAAACAAAATCGAAGCAATATGAAATGTATAGGCATGTGAATTTATCAACTCTATTTAGTATTTTTTTACACGGTTCTATACTAAAAGTGGAACGTATCCCCCGTGCAAAAAAAAACCTTAGGGGGACTTTTCAGGCAACCTAATAATATGCTACCTGGATCCTTCAAACTTTCTTTTGCCGATTATTGTATACTTTGTTGGACTGTCAATGACATTCAAGACGCTTCATTTTTACAATGTCAGCTCAATATATTCACTGAGTAGTGTAAAACAAATCGTATGGATCTCAACGCTGGAAAATTCTCCTTTATCTCATTTTCCCGCAAACGCAGTTCGATTGACTTTGCCTATAAGGTTAGATCTACAATTCTCAAAAGGGAATCTATTGTCAAGGATTTAGGAGTGTTATTAGACACCAAGTTGACGTTTAAGGAACATGTCGCTTTTATAACCTCCAAAGCCTCTAGGACACTTTGTTTCATATTTCGCATTGCAAAAAACTTCAAAATCATTCAATGTTTAAAATCACTGTACTGTTCGTTGGTGAGGTCAATATTAGAATACTTGTCTGTCTTTTGGGCAGAGAACCAAAACATTAGGCTTGGGACTAGCATACATCCTCAATGTGTAAGAACTGGTGATCCCAAACTAAGGCAATACCAGCGCCGGCCTCACCCGAATGCACGTCAAGTAGGGAATGAGAAGGAGTGTGTTGACGTAATACTCACTTTATTGATAGCCGAGAACACCTCTGCACTTTCACGAGAAATCACTGCAATGTTGGATAAAATGGTTGGGTTTGCAGAGGAATCCGTTTTGGTAAACGGTGTACTGAGTTCAACTGACGTCGACAGTCGACTCACAAGTATGGGTAGTTTATTTCAGCAAAATACAGAAGTATGTTAAAATATCGAGTTTGAAAACCGGTTTAAACCAACAGTAAGGATACCGTTGGTGCCATTCACAAATGTGGGCAGGGATGCCAGATACTTTTTTCAAAAGTATGTATCAATCTCGTGGAAATGGATAGGATTGGTTTTATTGATATTGTAAATTGAAATGATTCGCTCGGCAGCGGACGTCGAATGTGGTAAAGCCACATTTTGCTGGATTGCTGGTATTGCTGGAATGAACTGTCGTAGACACGGAAAGGCTCAGTTGCCACTACGACGACGTATGGATAAGCACTTGTTCCAAAAAATTTCGCAATGCAGATTTTCTGGATAAGTTGAAAAAGTTGTTGGATGGGCTTTTGCTCTGATCTTGTCAGGATCAATTAACGCTTAAGGCCCAAATGCAATGTTGACGGCAACGGAACGGAAATGGCAAGCTTGACAGTTGTCGCAAATGACATCGATGCGTCCAAATGGAATCAACTTGGATTTAATCAGTTTTCTGTCCGTTTCGCTTCCGTTATCACTGCGCTTAAAGTGTTGAGGGTATCGTCGGTACGGCCAATTCTTTTTTTTTTTTCATTTGATTACAGCAGCATATTTAGAAAATCATCACGTCTAGTCGAAATTGATGCAAGTGCTCCATGCTTAACTTGTCACTTCTAGTGTATTCGTTGATCAGTCCAGTTTTTCCAACTCACAGAAGTTATTGAGGATCAGGTCCACAAAGCCAGGGTTCGTCAATTCTTTTAAATATCCTGGTTTCAAGAATCAATCCAATATTAAAAATATCAATTTGCTCGTTTCTGTTTTCAGCTTGTACACCATTGGCTTTTGAGATTGAAAAAGTTGATTTAACCGGTTGATTTTCGGAACGATGTGGATAATTGCGGCCTAGTACAGGTAGCCGGATGGATCGCTGAGACGTGTTTTTTTTTTAATTCGGACAGTCGTTTTTAAAAGGTATTATAAGCAAATGCTTTCCACCGTGCATAACACTCGCCCCGGCTACACCGATTTCTATTAGCTTCTTTTTGTACAAATTCAAATCTTCATTAAACTTAGTAACAATGGCACTGTGTATCGTAGTAGCATCCGCTTCAGCAAGCTCGAGTACGTGATAAAAAGAATCTCGAATTGACGGTTCGTTGCCATTCTAATAGAAAGTCCTGACTACTGAGACCAATGTTTTCATGGCAGTTGTTTCTGTTGGCTCATCGATTATAAAACGAAAAACTAATTTTCACCAGTAATTTACTACCAATTATTGGTGATGCGATTCGTCAAGGATATTCGTTATGATGGCCGTATTTTTAGTTCGTTTCAGTGCTACGTTTTTGACAAGGGCCGAATCAGTGATAACAGCCTTAGAAAACACCCAGCCGTATACTTCTACATCCATCACTGTTTTTTTAAGCCAACAAACTAGTCCAACTTCAGGCTATCATTCGTTTACTTACTGTGACGTATATGACTTTCCCTATCGCCATGTTTTTTTAATCTGGAAGTTTGCCAAAATAAATGTCTGTGTATGTCTGTGACATTTTGAATATATCTGTATAATGTCTGTGATATGTATGCTGTCTGTAAGCATGTTAAAACATCTGGCTTCCTTGCGGGTGGTTTATTTCAGCAGGCGTCACCATGGTTAACAGAGAAGAGAGGAAACATGGGCTCTCTCAAAAGCAACAGTGATGCCATAGCTGCAGCTAAAATTTGACAGCTCCGAAACATATTCTTTCAATGGCACATGATGATGGACAATATAATCTATGCTTATGGATCAACCCCAAATGACTGGAAGAAACATGAAATAAATAGTGATTTCAGATCATCTAAATATGAAATAACTTTAACTTAAATTTCAACAACACATTCTGGCAACAAGCCTAAATGTGAGAAGGATATTACACAGACATTCCCTCCGGTACACGCGAATAAATGCAAAATACACAAAGGAAAAATTTGAGCAAACTTCTTCAGCAGGTAGAAATCTTGTGTTTTTTTTTTCTTGGATGATATATTTTAAATCTTCTAAACTAACAATAATAAATTGGTAATCGTCTCATTAAAAGTGAAATAATATGGAAAATGTATGAGTTTAAGACCTATTTCCTAACAACTGATTAAAACAGTCACCCATGAATAAGCTGTTCTCTACCCTACTAGCGTTGAAAAGCTTAGCCAATGGAGTCGAAAATGGAGCACTAAGTAAAATTCAAAAGAGAGGACCGGGCCACAATTGTAAAATCAGAAACCGGCAGCAGAGCAAAATTATTTTGCAGCTGTGGAGTGTGGCTACTGTACTGTATCAATCCTGGAATGGAACTCAATGAAATAAAAATTGAACCATTTGCTATCCATTTTTGAGGAGCCGGAAAGGGAAAACCATATTTTCAACCTTATCATATACAGATTTGTATGAGAGCAACTGTAGGACATTTTTAAGTAACAAATTGAACATGTCACCTAATGAAAAATTTTAACGCAAACAATTTATTTTTCGGATCTAATGGTGTATGAATGAAGTCATTCTGTTTAGTCGAACCAGAGTTGTTAGCGTTGAAAAACCGTACACTTTAGCGTATACTCTCCTTTTTCAAATTTTTTAAATTACATCCGGTATAGAAAAGAGCGGGTCACTTTAGCGTAATAGTTTCATATTTTAAAATGACACTCGCTAGAAATAAACGAGGAAAACAGAATCATGCGAAACAAGTTTTCATCTCTACGTTATACCCGAACGAATGCGTTGCCACTGAACGCAAGCGATTTGAATCAGCATGTTATAATTGCACCACGAAAGAGTGCAAGGATCAGTAAGGTTGTGCTCGCCTACTTTCTACTTTAAACGAATTACAAACCACATGCCGGGTTTCGGCGGACAAAGCATCTGGTTGCGTAAGGATGTCGAATGATTAAAATGATTCTCGATACCGATCCGCGGGACACACGAAGAAGAGGCGCACAACGAGTAAGGTGCATCGATCTAGTAGAATGCAACTTGCGGACCCTTCGCCGACTACGAGGCTGGCGAAGTTCAGCCATGGATCGAACAGGATGACGACAACTCTATTACCCACAGCGAGGCCACCCCGACCTTGGCCTGATTGGTGAGTAAGTAACCAGATGCGCCCGCACCTCAAACTCATGAGCGCTTTGGCGAAGCACACACACATTTGAAAAACTTTCCGGTGCTGAACACGGTGTATTCAATGAGAATTTATCGCAATGATCCGAAAAACAAGTCAGAATAACCTTTGGCACATGTGAAGGCGTGGAAAGTTAATGAACTTTGAACTCCATGCGAAAACGCTAATGAATTTGACAAAATTCCCTTGCCTCAACCTGCTTTCTTCTTCAGACGATTTAACGCTTCTGAAACGAGCATTTTAATGACGCCCAGAAAAGTTAAAATGAATGGAACCTTCATAAAAAAGCGAACATCGAGCCTTCATGGAGCACACCACCTGCCACCTACCCTGGTTGAATTGAAATGTGTTTGTTCAGTTCGCGACATGGGAAGCCATGTCATGCCTTAATGTTGCCGAAGTCGGTGTGGTTTACTCAGGAGGACACCAACCGAAACAATCTCCATGTCAATTTTGACTATTAGATATTCATTCAAAATTTCCATCCCATTTCCAGTCCATAAGGTGTCGAAAATTCACTCCGCACAAAATCAGCGCGCAAAAGCGACACATCCTCGCATCAATAAAACATATGATCCCAAATATGAATTTACGTACAACGCATACAGTGGAGACACCCCTCACCAATTTCAATCAAAGAAGCCATTATACCTTAAGTGCAAAACCCAACAAAGCGCTCTTGCTTTCCACCCAGTTGGAAGTTCATCGTTCGGATGAACCATGCCCTTAATGTTGATACGTTCGGCCTCGCCACAGTCGCAACCCGCAGCAGACTTGTTGACATTGTTCTATTATCGTTCCCGGGAAGTGGCATGAAATCGAAGGAATAAACAGCATTCCCTTGCTTCGAAGATCCGAGCGCAATGCAAGACAGACACAGCATTCGGTAAAGTATGGCTTCGGATGGTGACGATTTGGCACCTCTACATGAGCTTGTCCCAGCCTTGTCAAATT
This sequence comes from Aedes japonicus, assembly GCA_034211315.2. NCBI lineage: Eukaryota > Metazoa > Arthropoda > Insecta > Diptera > Culicidae > Aedes > Aedes japonicus. The sequence continues at coordinate 29,366 of JASCZW010003991.1, forward strand.
CAATCAACGATATGAAATTATCACTTGCACATTGGCAGGTTGTTTACTTTCTCGTTTGGAAATTCGAAACCAATCCGACAGCGGAGGTTGATGAATTAATCTGTGCGGTGAAACTTTAAATTGTTTGCTTCATTTGCAAATATCCGACGGAAGAATAGGAAATTTTTCTGAAGATTGATATCCCCGCTTGATTTAGGCAACGATTATCTCAATGCGATTGCAATGAAACGGCAGGATCGTGATGAAAATAATGACTGAACTTCAGTTCTACCCAATTCGGATAGCTGGTTACTAAGGAGCCTTTTTAACAGGGGCTGGTAGCGTGAGTAGTGGACCTATTTTCATCAATTATAGCTATTACTCGGTCGCGTATTTCATCCATAAGACAGCACACACAGATTCAAATTCACATTCAAAATCATTTGGTTTCGAAACTGCCTGAGTTCTAACCGTGTTGGACGGAAATGGGTCCGCTGCCGAAGTAGTACTCTACCTAGGGGTCGATTTTTAAATCTCGGGCTCTATTGGCCATGTAGGCAAAAGTGGAAGTTTTTTTCCAAACCGCAAGACTTGTTCATTTTAGCCACATAGCATGGTTAGTAGCGACTAAATGTCTGAAAAATAGGAACAACAGAGACCATTTACCTGACAAAACAGACTAAAGAGGTACCGAAAGAAACTAAAAGATGCAAACCTAAGCTTAAGTAGAAAGTCCCTCTCGAAGATCATGGTTGTTACCTGTGGCATCGTAGGTGAGAGGGCTAATCTCACACAGAAAGCCGTCATGGCAGACCAAGAACATGATCAACAGTGATAGTATCACACTTTACTTTCTTTAAGAATTGCCACGTCGTAGTACGTTTATTTGAAGGCACTGGAAGAGGTGTGATACTGGCGGGTTCTAACCATAGTCACTCTGGTGTAAACTAGGAACAATCTTCAAATACCTGATGCAAATTTGCATTTGCTTTCATTGTTGGTTATTATCTAATTGTCATTGATTAAATATCAAATATACCTATACAGTTGGTGGCATCAATAATAATCTTATTGTTCACTTTATTATATGAAAGGGTGGAGTGTTTGATCATGATTAATGAGCAACAAATAAAATGACCTGATGTTTCAGGTGCAGAAAATTCAAGTATATATTACAATTTATATGAGCATTCTAGACATTGGCAATAATGATGAAAGCATTTATTCTAACAACGTTTGTTAAATTATGGACCAGACCCTTCGAACTGAGCAAAGGTCAGCTTTGTTTTGTGTTTAAAAATTAGAAAACATCCATCTTCATTTCCCGTTGAAATTTGGCAGCTTAAAACATAAAAATTTTTTCTTTTCTTGATCCTTACATGGCTTCTATGGATAAAAACAGATTTATCTGGTCTTTAATACACCTGCTTATTAGTAGAATAACGAGAAGGCGGAATTAGGCGGAATATAAAACGTATTTAAAGTTTGATTCGAAAAGTCTTAGGATAGTGTCGATAGGCAGTAAACGTCATCAATCTCTCATTCCTGTTCCCATCTTTCACACGAGAATTTCCTCTACTCTGTTATCCCCTATTTTTCAACAGCCTCTTACTATCCGGTATCTTAAGTAGGATTCGTTTGACCCTTGTGGTTATTATTCTGTGATATCAAATCTATACTTAGAAGGAAGAACGAAGATACGAAGAGGATTTTGGTAAAGGTGTATTGTTTACACGTTGTTCAAGTGGTTATCGAGATGGCATCGGTACAAGTGCAGATCACAAAAGAATTTGTACGCCGTCGACTGCGTCCCACAGATGGAACGGAAAGCACCTGGGATTCTATCATTCGACAGTGTCCTGGGTGGTGAAGTAATTCAAGGAGACGGATAACTTAGCGACGGTCGGGCAGTGGCAGTAAAACGAAGACAGCAGAACCGGACAAGGCAAGAAGAGTGTTGAATCTGAACAAGCGAGGACAGAATCTTTCGATCCGATGTGGCGCAGAGAGCTGGTTGTCGTAAAAAAACGATGAAGTGTACCGGCCTCCATGTCTACAAGAATTATTGGACACGCAAAAACTCTTGTGAGAAGCTGTACCGAGGTGGACGAAGAGACTTGCATCAGCGGACACAAAAGCAATTACCGGGACAGGGTTTATGTTGCCGCATCACGGTTGGCCATTCGCCAGGAGGTAAGGAAGGACAAAGGTTGAAAAATTGGCCAAAAGTTCTCGATTTGTGAGCCATCTGTGGGCTTTGAAGATATGAGCTAACCGTAGCTACGATGGGTACCATGAATGAGCAATCTAGCGAGACGAGTGCCTCAGAAGCGCGCTACTACTCTTCCGGCAGTCTCACCGAAGCGAAACGCTATTTTGGACAGAATTGGCAAAAAAGTAGTACAGTGGTACAGCAAGAACAATGTTTTTCTAGCAGCAATATCTGCTAGAACCAAATATATGAAGAGAAAGTTTTGAAGGTTCCGTTAGAGTACGGCAAGCTGTGAAAATAAAATAGAAGCAGTTCAAATTGAGCGAAGTGGAGCGGAGCATAACGATAATACTCGAAAAATAGAGACACAAAATAATCGCCAAGAGTTATTTTCAGTCAGATTTCCCTTCAAACTTTCAGGGCATAACGCTTCAACATTACCGTTCATTTAGTTTTTATTGGATCTCCTCTCTATGATGAACGCACTGGAGTTGTGCGTAGTAGCTTCAGTAATCGCATATAGTCGTCAGGATGGGTATTCGAACCATGCTTCAAATAGAAATACTGATTCTATGGTGCTACTCACCCTATTCTCTCCTACACATTAACGAAGTTGAGCAAAAATGTAGACGAAATTTGCTACAACTTTCTATAAAGATAGTTCTAGCGATTGATGATCTTAGACAAAACGTGTGTTTTAGTGATTATGATAATTATTCGGACCTTGTATGCTTGAGAAATAAATATATAAAATATTTAAGCATAAAAAACTTATTTTTTAAGTAACTACCACAGAAACTCCATAACTCTGAAGATACTCGACATAGAGATTTTACATCTTCAGCAAAATTTGCTGTATTGCCATTTTTTCGCAACTTTGCTGAAGCCAACTTTACTTTCAAAAACCATCAAAAACCTCAAAAACCAAATTAAGTTCTTTTTTAAATGTTCATTACCGTTGGACCAGACACAAAATTTACGCTTCCAGATTATGGAGGATAACCACCAAAAATCCAAAAACAAATGTTTTAAACTGCCAGGTTATAGAGGATAGCCGTAAAAACAACACATCCAATAACACTGTGTTTTGCGCAAGCAAAAAGAAAATTCCACTTTTTTGCCATTTTGGACCGCAGATTGATCAAAAATAACTGTGTGTAAATATCTAGACTTGAAAGGGTGTTACGATCCCGGAATGATGGATGACGAAACCTACATCAAGGCAGACTTGAAACAGCTTTCTGGGGAAGAGGAAAGGTGGCAGACATTTTCAAGCATCTGAAACTGTCGGGGATTTGCTAAGAAATATCTGGTTTGGAAGGCCAACTGTACCTGCGCTTAAAAGTGACATTTTTCAATACATTGGCACCGTCAGACAGGAAATTTACATGATCTTGGCAGCTGGAAAATGTCGCTACTTTCTGAAACGAGGTTTTGGTCAGTTTGATATCCTACCATCACGGAAAAATGCCATGGAGTGATACGCCGTCAACAACCTACAGATACACGTCAAGGACAAGACCCCTCCCAAAGCGACGGAGCTCCACCCAATCGAGAAATATTGGGCCATCGTTAAGCTGAACCTGAAGAATACTAAAAAAAACCTGTTGGAATCGACAAGCAGTTAAAGACAGAATTGCGAGGTAACTGATGGCAGAAGTCAAATGAAATGGCAACAGTTCATTACAATTCGGTCAACCAGAACTTGGGTTGTGTTTGTATTTGTTATTGTACGTACGAAAACATTATCTCGAGTCCTCCCTTAGCTCAGTCGATAAAGGCGCAGCTAACAAGCAACACCATGCTGGAGGCGGCAGTGTTCGACTCCCGGTCTGGTCTAGGCATTTTTCGTTAAGGAAAATTTCTCGACTCCCTGAGCATAGAACATGATTGTACTACCCATACAATAATAAAAATGCAAAAAAATATGGTATCTGGCATCGAAAGCTCTTAATTAATAAATGTGGAAGTGCATTTAGAATACTAAGTTAAGAGCAAACAATAAGCAAATTGTAAACGCAATGAGCTTGAAATGCTTAATAATAATAAGAAGAAAAACATTATTACGATTATTATGGAAACAGCTACCCTAATAGAACATCAAATTTAAAATAAAATTTAGTTAATCGAAAATATAGGTTATTGACAAGCATTCCTGCTTGACCTTATTTTAATCTTAACACTCTGTATGATGTTGCTGACTGAGTAGCTGCTTGTTCACGCAAAAATATTATCAATCTCTTCAATAGTAAAAAAAAATATCAAAGTAGTAGTTGAGAATTTAGAATTTTCCGCTAAAAGGGTCTTGGAAAAGCCTAGTAGACAGTGAACGAACAATTTGCTTTTTCCGTAGTAATTTCCATGTAGACTTCTTATGTCATATTAAATGATGTTTGATATGTACTACCATTTATTGTAGCACGAAAACTCAGTCCGACAACAACAGGCTCTCCTCTTCTCTGTTTGACTTAATAAACCTTCAACAACCACTGATTGTCCCCATGACGTCATTGTGTGAAGGGCCAAAAACAGGTTCGTTGGATCGATAAGCAACATCAACTGAACGTATCCAGGGGTTTATAAAGAATCTCCATCCAACAACAAGATTGAGGGGCTTATTACGGTTTTCACTTCACGGTGAAAACGAAGTGAAAACAAAAAACCTTATTACGAATGTCACCCAAGTGAAAAAATATGGAACAGTTCATCCGAGGTGACGATTCGAATGAACTCAGTGTTATTATGGTTGCCACGATACCATCACGCCACCGAAAAAAGTGACGCCAACCGTAGATTTTTTCAGGGCGACTACGATTTCCAACTTCACTGTCACTTCCACCTCACGGAGTTCATTTTTTATCACGGTAATAGCACAAAACAAGTGAGGTGATGTGTAAGTGAAGTGAAAGTGATAGTGAAGGTGAAAACCGTAATAAGCCCCTGAATAATTGCGGCAAAAATGCGAGCTAGGCCCCATAACTGTTAGCAATGGGGAGTTGGCAGTTTCAGTCTCCCCGTCCGATTCGCTACAAATGAGAGCCCTGATGGTCCCTCCAGTGTCCTGATTAGATGAATGGATATGTTAGAGAATGTAATACATTCATGACAAAAATATATCTTACACTCATTGGTTTGTTACTAAATGGAAAATAATGTTCACATGTAGGTAGGTAACGACTTAGTATCGAGACTTATTTCAGCATGGGTTAACGTTAACCTATAACGTTCATTTTTTGCAGTATGGTGCTCCATCTAGTGAAGCACCATACTACAAAAAATGAGCGTTGTAGGTTAACGTTAACCCCGTGCTTGGAATAGGGTCTCGGGGTGCTTAAGTCGTTACCTACCCTATATGCTAATAGTCCTGGAAAGACTGAAAAACATTATAAGATCATTCCAATAACCATAGAAAAATTTTCAATGAAAGGATTTTGTTATCATGAAAAAGCATCAGATCATTTTATAAGACATGTTTCAGAAGTTTTCTAGATAAAGATCTTTTTACATTTCAATGATAGAAATTTGAGTGATGATTGATGATTTCTGAAACAGACTGATATTCATAATGCCGCTAAATACAATTATGCGGAAGTTCTGAACATGATTTAAAATCGATTCTCCTCAAACTGGCTATCTTCGAGACTCGAGACTCAACAAACTGGCTAACTTCGTAGAAAATTTGGCAGGATGTTTTTGGAAATTTTCAAAAGTTTTTCGATGTCCAAATGTTGATAAATTTAAAAACAAATGTTTTGGAGAGCTTGCTGGCAGTTCAAAGTGCTATTTGAGTAGTACAGCAAAGCTGCGCCGGTGGTGTAGTGGCAAGCATAGTTGCCTCTCACCTCAGTCGATGAGACGTTTCTTAGACGAAAAATCTCGCCTCGTCTCGGAAAGCAAATCCGTTGGTCCCGGTCCGTGTGTTGATGATGGGGTCGATATCATCCAGATCGTCTTTCAGATATGACGAACCAGCATCAAGCTGAAAGTCACATACATATGAAACAACAACAACAACATCAACAAGTGCAGAATTTTACATAAGTCTTAAGCATTTATTCCAACCCGCCATTTATAAAGGTGGGTTAGAAGAAATGCTTAAATCTGAATACGGTACATTTTGGGTTGTGGAAAGAAAATGATTTCAGGAGGCACCGTTCCATATTTTTCTAATTGGACATCATACAGGACTATGCCTACCGATCCAGTTAGTGCTCTTTGAGGCGCTTGCACAGTTCTTAATTGAGGGTTTTCTCTGACATTCTTAAGCATTCAATCGTATAATGTCAAAATGAAGTAACGTGTTTTGAGAGTACGTTTTTTATCTTATGTGTCACATCCATCCCTCTAAACCAAGACCTCTTTAAAACTTTATTGGTCCGGTACAACGTTAGAAGGTCTTGCGAATTTAAATCCAACAGGTCCCGATAAAGCCTGCATCCTGTGTATCATGTTATACATCGTTGAACAAGTTAAAATTATAACAGACACCTTTGCTGAAGAATCTTACCGCGTTTAACGTTAATTTCAGTCTCCAAAGAGCAGCACTCGTCATAATCGCTTAAAACGCCATTATCGGTGACTTTAGAACTGATCGTACCTTGGAGTGCCAGCACAATATACAAAAATGAATAGTAGTTCAATTAAAGTGCTTGTCATCCATACCACTTTCTCAATTATGCTCAGTCGGATCGAGAAGGTCTACGTGGCAATTGAGCAGAATACCAAGAAGCAAAACTAAGAGATCCTTTCTTAAGAATCGCCTGCCAAATCACCCCCCTCACCAGTCTTCCCGAAAAATAAAACATAAATGATTGAAATGAGGCAGTGGGCAAACTTTTTAAAAGCGTCGACCAAATTACGTTCGGTTATCACTTTTCAGAATAGAAGAGAACTCGACTTCTTCGACAAATTCGAACGCTTGTCAAATCACATCTGGCATTATTTGACCAAATTCGGTCGGGACAGTTCCAAATATCGTGTAAACCACTATTATTTATACAATATTAAGCGATTATATAACTAAAGACTGTATTCGATGAAATTTGAACACACGCAATTGTTCGTAACTGTTTAGCATGTGGGTAAAAATTATTGAAATTTTAACTGAATGTGTTTCATTGTGTTGTGTCAATTGTGTAATGAATTTCGTGAAAATCGGTCGAGTGATTTCAGAGATGGCTTCGAATGAAGAAATAGTGCGCCAACAAATTTTGGGCTCTCACTTCGAAAACCCAAACGCTTCTCATCGATGGATCGGAAAACAGCTCGGAATCGCACATTCAACCGAATCTCATGTGATCAAAACGTTCAAGGATCGTAAGACAATCAAGCGGAAAAATGGTAGTGGCAAAAAACGTGGAACATCAAATCCGGAGAAGGCCAAGATGGTATTGAACCAATTTAAGCGTTATCCCAACATTTCGATCAGGGATGTTGCGAAAAAGGCGAAAGTTTCAGTTTGTTTTGTGCAGAAAACAATGAAACGTTCTGGATTATATGTGTACAAGGTCCAGAAGGCACCGAACCGGAGCGATAAACAAAACTCGGTGGCCAAAACTCGTGCAAGAAAACTGTACAGGGAGTGGCTGACAAAACCGTTCTGCATTGTGATGGACGATGAGACCTACATTAAAGCTGACACCAAACAAATGCCAGGACAGGAACACTACGTCGCCACCTCTAAGTTGGCCGTTCCGGAGAGTGTACGGAAGAAGAAACTATCGAAGTTCACCAAAAAATTTCTTGTCTGGCAAGCGATCTGCGGGTGTGGCAAAATGAGTCAGCCCTTCATCACCTCTGGGACCGTCAACGGACAAATCTACAAGGACGAATGCCTCCAAAAACGACTTCTGCCCTTCTTGAGATCTCACGCTGGCCCGACACTGTTTTGGCCGGATTTGGCATCTTGCTACTATGCCCGGCCCGTCTTAGACTGGTACAGAGATAATAATGTAGTTTTTGTACCAAAAGACTTCAACCCTCCAAACACTCCGGAACTTCGCCCAATTGAAAATTTTTGGGCAATCATGAAGGCAAAGCTCGTTTAAACTCCAAAACTGATAGAAAATGAACTTGAACTAAAGAAAGTGTGGTTGAAAGTAAGTAAGCAAGGCGGTCCTATCATTGCCCAAAATTTGATGAAAGGGGGTCAAGGCAAAGGTGCGGGCATTTGGGTTGGGAGAAGAGGTTCAATAAACCAATGATGTCAGAACTTAACCAATTAGTAGTACTTTATTTCCAGAAAGTTTGAACAGAATCGGGCCCAAGGAAAATTTGTGGTGACCTATTTTGTGTGTCCAAATTTCTTCGAATACAGTCTTTAAGTACATTAACAATCCTTTGGGTCAAACCCGGTTCGAGATCAAGCTTTAATGTTGATTTGTCCAGAATAGATTTTCCTGTTTCCTTCAAGCATCGACTCATGAAATTGAGGTCGCAGCCGGGAAAAGTTTGAAAACGACCGATCTAGACTGAATGCAACAATTTCTAAAATAAGTCATTAGTCCAAAATCTCAAAATTGATCAAACAAATTGACATGCAATATTTTCAACATTCGAAAAATAATATAACATCATTGCTGCTACAATGACTGCCCATGTCAGTGCTCTGAGTTTTGAACAAGAACTTGATAGTAAATCCAGCATATATGGGCAAACAGAATACGTTAGCGGCGATTGAAGTTGTAAAAGAATAATTCAGTAATTCGCATAGGCCTCTTTTTAAAATCAAATTCAAAATTCATAACATAATGGGCGGCTTCAGTCGTCATCCAAAAGAGGGCTACCCGCCATGAACCGCCAATGTCAGCACTCATTTTGATGCAGGCGAATGGAGCAAGAAGGAAATAGATATATTTCGCATTCAACCGGTTGGGCAAAGACCGCGGACGGCGATCAACGATGACATCGGATGCTAATGAGCATTTCCGAGGGAAGGTAATCAACATTGACCGCAAACAAACACTTGCTTTGCGCCTGTTCATCGCCGCCGGCCATGACGTTTGTTTGCGGCAATGTCGACGGTAGGACGGATGCAGTTTAGTGCTGTAAAATTTACGCCGCCCGTCATCGTCGCCGTCGTCATTGTGGTCCATTCGAAGAAAGGGAAAGTGCGAGAAAATCTCAGCGTTGTTGTCCACTTTAGCAACGTCGTTTGCGATGGTATTCAGTTAGTCACCGGAAGCGATTTAAATTGATTGAATTGTTGCGAGTTTAGTTCGGTTCTGTTGGTGTATGGGTGAGATCTCTTGGAAGCTGTGTGTGGAATGTTGTCACGGTGGTCAAAGGGTCTGATGGGCCTGGGAATCAGCGAATCCGACGGACGACGTTTGTTAACGGGGAAGGTCTAATGAGGTTCAGTGTTATTATTAGGTGGCAAACTAAATACTCGCGGTAATCGAGTTGCAACTCGCTTAGTAATTTGGAATGTGAGTGGTTCGAATTATGTAAATTTTGGTTGTTTTTAGATTGTTTTGAGATGAGTAACCTTCATCAAACAAGCTCCAATTAAGCTGCAATCTCTATCCAATCAGAAATTCCTCGAATTTCAGTTTAGTGTACCAACTTCCTCTAGTGGTGTTCTGACAGCAGCCAACGTGACTCACAACCGCCACGTTTAACTTTATTCGCATTCTTGGAAGCATTCACAAAACGGTCGTAGATCACAGTTCACAGTTAGGTACGAATAATTGCTCCAGAAAGCAGAAACCCATTGTCTTCATATGGCGCACAGGTTTTTTTCCCCGTGCACATTGCGGCTGCCGACGACGATTTGCTGCGTAACTGCTCATACAGGTCATCGGCTTTTTCGTTCTTCATTGATGGATTAGTCGTGGTTGCTCCAGGAATGGAAAAAAAAGTAAGAAACGAGCGAGACGACTTTTTGCCCCAGTGTCTCCTCTGCTTTGCCAAATGACTAGAAGATGTAAGGAAGACTGTGAAACCGCGATGGTAAGTAGATATTTCCCGAGTAAGGAAGAGAAAAGCAAAACTGTTGACT
>JASCZW010003992.1:0-28234 GCA_034211315.2 Aedes japonicus
AAGATTTTAGATAGGGAAATGACGGCTTAGGCAGTTCTTTTCTTATATTGTCAGGGTTTTGTTCTAAAACCAGATTGCACTCATATTTTGCGAGAAGATTAACAGAGTGTAAATAGAAGAAAGTTGTGGCTGAGTTTCAAAATCTCAGAATTTTACGATTCTTAGTATTTTGATTATTAGATTTTAAGATTTTAATACTTTTAAATTTTAGATTAACAGATTCTTAGATTTTTAGATTTTTAGATTTTCAGATGCTTAGATATTTATATTTAAAGATTTTTAGACATTTAGATCCTCAGATTTTTAGATTTTAAGATTTTTGGATTCGTAGATTTTTAGATCTTTAGATTTTTGGATTTAAAGATTTTAAGGTTCTAAGATTTTTAAATATTTGGATTTGGATTTTTAAGTTTAAGGATTTTAAGATTTGTAGATATTCTATTTAAAAAAAAAATTTGGATTTTTAAATGTCAAGATTTTAAGTTTTTTGATTTTCAGATTTTTAGACTTTTAGATTTTAAGATTCAAAGATTTTTAGATTTTTGGATTTTTAGATCTTTTGATTTTTAGATTTTTTGGTTTTAAGATTTTGAGATTTTGAGATTTATTTTAGACTAGCTGAACCCGGTGCGAGCCTTGCTACGCATGCAACAAAATGAATGAAAATTTAATAGAACCTGCTCATTTATGTTGTTTTTGTGAATGCATCTGGTTAAAATATTTTCGTTTACTAATGTAATTTCTGAAAAAAAACAAAGATTTATGTTTTTAATTAAACTTTTGGATCGGTAGTTTCTATAGGTCTTTCTTTCTGCGTAGAAGCATTTCATTGACAAAAAAACGTATCATCAAACGAAGCCGTATCCTGTCAGTTTGAATGTAATTTTCCCTTGCATAACCTTTGATCAACTTCTTGTGCATAATGTAGCACTGAGAGTAACTCAAGCATCCCCCATTCTTGGCTTAGCAGGGGTCAAACTTCTATCAGTACATGCTTCTTACCCTAGAAATACACATTTTGAGTTTAAGTTGCATGGATAATTCTCATGTTTGGTTCCAATTTCTGTTTCGTTTGTTTGAGAGGCCACCCCCCCCCCCTCCCTCCCACCAGAGAGATGAGGTCTCAAACCACCTTAGAAAAAAATCTTGTCTAAAACTCCCCACATGCCAAAGTTGGTTCCATTTGCTTGATTAGTTTTCGAGTGATGTGGCAATTTGTGTTTCATTGGTGTGGAAGCACCCCTTCCAGATGAGGGAGGAGTCTCGAATCATCATAAGGACCTTCACCGACTCCAAAAATCCCAGCATAAAAAAATCCGGACATACTGCATACAAATTTTCCGGCCATACTGCATACAAATTTGCATAGCAGTAGGCATAGTTCTCATGTTTGTTTGAAATTTGTGTTTCATTTGTATGGGGACCCCCGCTTTTCAGAGAGAGAGGAGGGGCTTCAAACTACAATAAAAACATTTCTTGCCTTCAAAAACTCGCCTATACCAAATTTGGTTCCATTTGCATGATTAGTTCTCGAGTTATGCAGGAATTTGTTTTTCATTTGCATGGGAGCCCCCTTTTCTATAGGCGGGAGGGGTCTCGAACTATCATAGGATACTTTTCCAAACCATAAACCCCTGCATACAAATTTCCATGGCAGTAGGGATAGTTCTCATGTTTGGTTGAGATTTGTGTTTCATTTGTATGGAAGTTCCCCTTTCCAGAGGGTGGCGGGGTCTCAAGAAACCATAGAAACATATCTTGTCTCCAAAAACTCCCACATGCTAAATTTGGTTTCCTTTGCTTGATTAGTTCTCGAGTTATGCAGAAATGTGTGTTTCATTTGTATGGGAGCCCCCCCCCCTTCCAGATATGGGAGGGGTTCCAGACTATCATAAGAACCTTCTACGACCCCAAAAACCCCTCCACGCACAATTTCACGCCGATCGGTTCAGTAGTTTTCGATTCTATAAGGTTCAGACAGACAGAAATTCATTGTTATACATATAATAGCTGCTTCCGGTGCGTGCGCTGCTACGCTTGCAACTAAATGAAGGGAAATTTAATATAACTGGCATCTTTATGATTTTTTTTACCTTCAAAACCCCCCACATGCCAAATTTGATTCGATTTGCTTGTTTAGTTCTCGAGTTATGAAGTAATTTGTGTCTCATTTGTATGAGCGCCTCCCTTCCTGAGAGAGTAGGGGTCTCAAACAATCATAAGAACCTTCTCCAGCCCCTTCATATAAATTTTCACGTTGGTCGGTTCAGAACTTTCCGAGTCTATAAGGGTCTGACAAACAAACAGACAGACAGAAATTCATTTTTATGCATATAGAAATCTAGCCTCCAAAAGCCTCCATATGCTAAAAGTGGTTTGATTTACTTGATTAGTTCTCCAGCTATGCAGAAATTTGCTTTTTATTTGTATGGGAGCCCCCCTCCCTTTCAAAATGGGGAGGGGTATTGAACTTCCATAGAAATATTTCTTGCCTCCAAAAACCTCAACATGCCAAATTTGGTTTCATTTGCTTCATTAGCTCTCGCGTTATGCTAAAAATTATGTTTCATTTTTATGGAAGTCTCTCCTTTCAGAAGGCGGAGGGGTCTCAAACCACCTGAGAAACATTTGTTTCCTTCAAAAACCTCCATTTGCCTAATTTGGTTCCATTTGCTTGATTTGTTCTTGAGTTATGCAAAAACTCGTGTTTCATATATATTAGAGACCCCTCTTTCAGTGCGCGAAGGAGTCTCAAACCACAATAGAAACATTTCTTGCCTTCGAAAAACTCCACACGCCAAGTTTGGTAAGTTCTCGAGTTATTCAGAAATTTTTGTTTCAATTCTATGGAAGCCCCCCCCCCCCCCTTTGGCCCATTCCAGATGACAGAGGAGTCTCAAACCTCTATAGATACATTTCGGTCCTCCAAAAACCTTCAGATGTCAAATTTGGTTCCATATGCTTGATTAGTTCTCGAGTTATGCACAAATGTGTGTTTCATTTGTATGAGAGCCTCCCTCTTACAGAGGGCGGAGGGGTGAAGAGTCACCTTAGAAATATTTCTTGCCTTCAAAAATCTGTACATGCCAAATTTGGTTCCATTTGATTAGTTCTCGAGATATATAGAAACTTTTGTTTCATTTATATGACACCCCCCCCTCTCTCCCAGAGAGAGAGGTGGGGTCTCATACTATCGTAGAAACAATCATTGTCTTTAAAATCCCCGCATGCCAAATTTGGTTCCATTTGCTTTATTAGATCTAGAGTTATGAAGAAATTTAAGTTTCATTTGTATGACAGCACCCCTCCTAAGAGAGGGGAGGGGTCTCAAACCACCATAGAAAAAAAAATTGTCTCCACAAAAACCCACATGCAAAATTTGGTTCCATTTGCTTGATGAGTTCTTGAGATATGCAGAAAATTCTGTTTCATTTGTATGGGAGCCTCCCTTTTTAGAGAGGGGAGGGGTCTCTGACTACCATAGAAACATTGCTTGCCTCCAAAAACTTCCGCATGCTTAATTTGGGTTCCTTTGCTTGATCAGTTCTCGAGTTATGCAGAAATGTGTGCTTCATTTGTATGGGAGCCCCCCTTTCCAGAGAAGGGAGGGGTCTCAAACCATCATAAGAACCTTCCCCGGCCCCAAAACTTTTTCCATACAAAATTTCACGCTGATCGGTTCAGTAGTTTTCGAGCCTATTAGGTTCAGACAGACAGACAGACAGACAGACAGACAGACAGAAATCCATTTTTATATATATAGATATCTAGATAGATATCTAGATTTTTTAAATTTTAGGATTTTAAAATTTTTGAAACATTTAGATTTCCATATTTTTAGACTTTAAGATTTTTAGATTCCTAGATTTTTAAAAATTTAGATTTTTAGATTTTTTAGGTTATAAGATTCTTAGAGTTTTAGATTTTTGATTTTTAGATTTCTAACTGTTTCGGTTTTTAGATTATTGAGTTTTTAAATTTTTAAATATTTAGATTTTTAGATTTTTAGATATTTCGGTTTTTAAATTTTTAGATATATAGGGGAGGGTGGGGCAATTCAGACTGGAAGGGTAAACCTGACCGTCGATTTTTTTTCGAAATGGCAGCACATGGACAAATCTCAACCTTATTATCTGACACGTTGTGCGGCACCACTACTTTGACAAATATATAATTGACTTCAGTCGACCTTGAGGTGCGCCACGGTGTAGTTTACTTTTCAGTGCCTACAATAATAGGAATTGCGCACAAGAAAAAACGCGGTAAAAGCTTCCAACTTTGAGCTAACAAAAAACAGGTACGTGCTATAAGAAGCTTACAGACTCTGTTTAAGCAATTCCAAAAAAATTGTATCAAATTTGTATTTGTTTTATGGTGAACACCATAATGCGTAAAAAAGGTATGTGGGGCTATTCAGACCGCCATCATGAGGGGTAATTCAGACCGCGTTGTTTCGCATATATTTTCACACATAATTAATCTTTTACCAGTAAATAATAATAGTAATGCAAAATTGGACTTCAGGTTGCAATGGTCCGCAAGACAAATTTTCATATTTTTATACATCATTTATCTTACAACTAAAGTTAGGAGGATAGAGCCGATTACTCGCGGCCGTCTCGAGGTGAATTTTCAAATATTAACTATGACATTTTAATTTTTTGATGGAATAAATGATAATTTTCTATGGAACCTGAGTTAGTTGGTTCAATTACAATAAAATTGCAATAAAATTGTGGTGGTCTAAATTGCCCTACACCCTGGTCTGAATTACCCCACGTGCTTGATTTTTTTTTTAAAATATGGTTTTAGCAGATCGACGTTAAAATTCGAAATTTCTTCTAGCGATTTATTTCTTTTTGCCCAAAAGTGTTGCCAATAAAAAATTCCCCGTCGACTTGTGATGAACAAATTCTATAATGTTAAGTCTCATAAATTTGTACACACATTGTTCCACGTCAATTCACCGACCTGAATCATATAACACTATGGATATCCGGGCTTTCTATCAAAATGTAATACTTGAAGTGATCATTTAGTCTTAACATTCACCTTAAAGCCAATCAGTTAAAAGGTATAAGCATGAGGAAATATGCCCGCGCCGATCCATGCCGCCGCCAAGAACGACCGCGGCGTGGCGCCGGGTGCGCCGCCGCCGCCGTTCGAAAATACGATATACGCCGCCGCCGATTCAAAATAGATCGGCGCACAGGTCTAGTGTTAGATGCAGTCAGTAAAATGTGATTTTTTTTTCTCTTTTCGTGCATGACATGAGTGAATGTTTATTTTCTCATCCTCTTGTGAGAGTTGGATAAAATAAGTGCATCCATTTTGTGGGATATTCCGTGTGGTGTTGTTCTGTCCTTCAGGATTAATGGAAAATTGAGTGTGACAACAAAATGAGTGGTCTACAAACTACAAACAGAGCAAATTGATACGACCGATGCCAGCAGATCCATGTAAATCACCCCATTACGAGAATTGCAACACAATCGGAATTTGATCGCACTTTTCCCATTCTGTAACGCCATCACATTATCAACTCCTTTCCTATTGAGTGTAAATAATGCAATAATGTTAGAGCGAAACTTTTCTCACAGTTTCAACTTCCAAGTGCGATCGTGCTGGTATCCATCTGGTGAATGTATCCTCGTTTGCACCGACAACTGCACTTATTTATTCATTGGATTTACATAAACCGCATTATTTCGCTCCTTTGCCCGATATCCTTCGCACATCCCCGCTCAAGATGATGACGATGAGGCACGCGGTCGGTTCAAGTGTGTTACGTGTGCAACCAGCACCCCAAGTGTTCGCGCATTCTCACATAAAGATGAGTGATGGTGCACCTTTTCCCCCCACTTTGAAGGGATGCAAAGAAAAAAAAGGGGAAAAATATGGTGGGAATTGCATTGTGCAGGGTGCGAGAATAAGAAATCAGCTACAACAACAACAACAACAGCAAAAACTGACACGCCAAAGACGAAGCAGCAGATGAAGAAGTAGAAGCGAAAACTAACAGGAATGACGCCCGTCAAGCAGATGGCGCTTGTCGAGTGCAACATTTGCATAATGTGTGATGCATTTCCTGATGTGGAATACTTTTTCCGGCTTTGGCAACCACGATTCCACTGGCACTGAGGCTGACATGCCGGCTACGTGAATGTATATACATATATATTCGTGTGTGGGAGGGCTCCAAGACTGTACCACTAAGTCCTGATGAGTGCTCAAGTGCGCATTCCTGCCGTTGTAACCGTGTTGACGATGAGATGAGGTGGAAGTTTGTTTGGTTACAATGTATAAAATTAAAACGGATTTGCAAAAGCTTGAGTGAATTGCATTTTAATTAAGTGGGGAGAAAGGAGCTTCAAAACTTCGATAAATGGTATCTGGATCTGACGTTATGACTTTTCCTGAAACGATGTTGCATATTGGGTGGTAGTTGGTAGCTTATCAAAGCTTGTACAATTTGGTTGGTCGTGCGGAGTTACATTGATGGAAGGGGTTTTGGTTAAATTAATCACTTTGCTGCAATGTACCGGGTTCAAGGTTATCTGATCGTTGTTGGAATTGCGATGGAGATTTTCGATGCACACTTGTGGCTAGGCAGTGTAATTATTGAAATTAAACAACCAAGCGATGCTATCAAACTGACTGCAATCAAAAATCCGGACAGTACCAATATAGATTAGATGCAATGGGTAATATGGAGTGACTTCCTCAATATACCAACAATAGCTTGAACTGTAACTCAGAAATTTGGATATACCCCTAGTATAAGACGCACAATGCGCACTAGGGTTCCAATCAAAATCCACATTGCGAATTTCCGAAATTGATTTTATCTAATGCCAAATGAAGTGCATGAAACGTTGAGATCTTGCACAAAAAAAAAGAATTTTAACAGATGCGTAAAATTTCTCCTCATATAATTCCAAGCCAAAGGAGGCATTAACTATGAAATTGTTTGCAATCTTTCATGCGCCATAGTACATTAATTGCTATCTTTCATACAATAGGCTAGATTCAGGCGTTTTCTGGCTTACATTTACATAAAATATCCCATTATATTTTGCCAAATCTAGTGTCCCTCTATGTGCATTAGATAAAAAAAAGCTTGTAGTATCACCAAAAATTGATTTTTCACAATGCTGTTCATACGTTCATCAGGCAACTAAATGAAGGAAAATTTAATGTAACTGGCACTTTTATGGTTTTTTTTCGGTATGAGTTTTTTTTTCTTGAATAAGCAGGGGTTCAAACTTCTATCAAAACATGCTTCTTACCCGAAAAATTCCCGTTTTGTGTTTAGGTATCCTGGATAATTCTCATTTTTGGTATAAATTTGTGTTCCATTTGTATGGGAGCCCTCCCTTCCAGAGGGGGTGGTTTCTCAAACCACTATACAATGATTGCCTTCAAAACACCCCACATGCCAAATTTGGTTCCATTTGCTTGCTTAGTTCTCGAACCATCACACGGGGCTCTTTGATTATAATAAAAATTTGAGTTTCATTTGTTTGAACCCTCCCACCCTTTCAAAAAGGGGAGGGGTCTTGAACCACCATAGAAACATTCTTGCCTTCAAAACCCCCTATCTACCCTCCAAAAACCTCCACATGCCAAATTTGGTTCCATTTGCTCGATTTGTGAAATTCGTGTTTTATTTGTATAAGAGAGCCCTCTTTCAGTGAGCGGAGGAGTTTCAAACCACAATAAAAACATTTCTTGCCTTCAAAAACCTCCACATTTGGTTCCATTAACTTAATAAGTTCTCGAGTTATTCAGAAATCTGTGTTTCATCATCCTTTCAGAGAAGGGAGGGGCTCGAGTCAACTTAGAAATATTTCTTGCCTTCTTGTTTCATTTGTATGGAAAACCCCCCTCCCGCCCCCTTCCAGATGGCGGAGTAGTCTCAAACTTCCATAGAAACATTTATCTCCTCCAAAAACCTCCACATGCCAAGTGGCGAACCAGCCCAGGAGGCTGAAAGCCACTTTAATAAAGATGAAAAATAAACCTCCACATGCCAAATTGGGTTCAATATGCTTGATTAGTTCTCGAGTCATGCACAAATTTGTGTTTCATTTGTATGAGAGCCCCCTCTTAAAGAGGGTGGAGGGTCGATTTACCTTAGAAACATTTCTTGCCTTCAAAAACATCTACCTGCCAAATTTGGCTCCATTTACTTGATTAGCTCTCGATTTATGTAGAAGCTTTTGTTTCATTTGTATGGGAGCACCGCCCCCCAACATTCTAGGAGAGGGGAGGGGTCTCAAACCACCATAAAAACATTTTTCTCCACCAGAAAACCCCACATGCCAAATTTGGTTCCATTTGCTTGATTAGTTCTTGAGATATGCAGAAACTTCTGTTTCATTTGTACCAGAGCCTCCCTTGCTAGAGAGGGGAGGGGTCTCTGACTACCATAGAAACATTGCTTGCCTCCAAAAACTTCCGCATGCTAAATTTGGGTTCCTTTGCTTGATCAGTTCTCAAGTTATGCAGAAATTTGTGCTTCACTTGTATGGGAGCCCCTCTTTCCAGAGAAGGGAGGGGTTTCAAACCATCATAAGAACCTTTCGGTGTCCAAGACGAATCCAACAAAGCAAAAATCTTGCCGAACGGTCCTTCCGCTCGCGAGTTAAATCGTGACAAAAGAAACCCCAATATAGATTTTGATAAATATTTTGTCGCGAATAAGCCTTATATCTTAAAATTGGAATGTGGTTCAATTTTATAAAATGTTTTTCGTTGAATATATAATCTGCTACTTTCGATTTGAAATTGTGTATGATCCTTTTGTCAGTGGCTATGTTTGCTTTAGTGAATTCTACGGAATACTCTTTGAAACGAGTGTTGAGAGTACGTTTGGTTTGCCCTAATTAAATTTTTCATCAATGATCACAAGTTATTTTTTAGACCCCTAATTTTCCAAGTTTGTCAATGGGCGTCCGGGCTTCCGAGGCGCCTTTAAATCAATTTCCGATGTATCAACTAAACCTTGGACCTAGGAGCTTTACAGGGTGCCTCACAATAGGTGTCACTAACACAAAATGGCATTGAAGCCAGGCTTGCTGATATTCGCATCGTTTTCCCCTTATTCACTCATCGTGTGCGAAGATCTTCGAAGCATCGATATACAACCAATTCTCACTAATGAAGAGCATACCAACGTAAAAGCTACTGCATTGAGTAGCCCGGCTGTGAAGAATATGAGTGGCAAAGCAAAACAAAAAGCTTCGTTCTTCGTGCTCTTCGGCTCTAACTCGCTCACATTGTGACTAGAAGAGTGGTTTGATTGACCTGAGTGTTCTTCGGTCTTGTCGCTCATCTTCGCATGCGTTGATCTTCATGAAGAATGAAAAATTAAGATTCAACAACTTTATTCTTCGACGCGAACCAGGAAAGTTGTTCATCACAATGAGGAACGGTAATGTTCGAAAAAGCAGCTTAGTGGTGTGATTTAGGAAGTGACGAAAGCTAGTGGTGTGATTAAATACCGCTGCCTGGCAGAAAAAAATAATAGAAGATGTGATTATGAGCCGAATACGTTTGTGGCCGCCAATTTTAATATGCATTTCATTTCGTTATATCCCGATCTGGCTGGGCGGTTAGGTTTGGGAAAACATAACCGTAGTTTTCGTAATGATAGTGGAGATGGACAGCCAAGTAGTAGCAACACTAATAAGGCTGTTATGTTGCTGAAAGCAAATGAATCCCTGTTGTCGAAGGTGGTTGATGTATTGGGTGCAGAGTTAAATTAAGTCTGCTTGGTTTTAAAGATTTTTCTATCGTTACATTGTGTCATGTCTCTCTTATTCTACTCGTATTTATACTGAATTGAGACTGAACTGAAATAAGATTTGTTATACTACAGAAAAATTAAAATCTACTCTACAGTCACCAAATAAATAGAAAAACCTGAATTTCTCCACCTAAGGCAAGAGCTGACCATTCTTATACTTCCCCAGAGGTGTCTAGAATATGAAAGTGGTTGTGAACTCTTGATCGTATCATCATTGCACTGATTTTTGAATTTTCATGTAATTATGGGTTGGGCATAATTTGGGTTTTAGTCAAGTAAAACGTGCCCCATACGGAAGGTCCATTAATTATGTCACGCAGTAAGGGGGGAGGGGGGGTTTGGGAAAACGTGACGATCCATACAAAAAAATGCGAAGGTCCATACAAAAAACGTGACAAGGGGGAGGGGAGGTTGTAAAAAGTCGGAACAGTATCTGTCGATAACATATCAAATATCCTTGAATTCATCTACAAGATGAGAAAATAATATCAAAATATTTGGGAAACGTGCAACGAACATTGTTAACTTCACGTTGATGCCTCTAACTTTCCTCATTTAATGTTTAAGTTGCATGTTACGTGGTTATATGTAGCGTTGAAAAAGGTTTTTAATTGTTTCTCAGTAAATAATTTAACTGCTTATAAAATGTAGCTTTTTAAGGAGATGCTTATCGTGTCTTTGTTATTAGACATCACGAAAAATATTAGGCACCTATTTTATATCTCTGTGCATGTTAGGGTGGTACAAATTTTTTTTTTTATAAACATATATCCAGCTTTGGCTTGAGGTCCACTAAGGGGAGGATGGTACAAAATGCACCGTTTAAGCAACATCGTGAATTACTAGGGAATGGAAGCAGATATTTAGGAAGAAGTTATTGAGTATTGTGCTTTACGATGTTTTCGTTGTAGATCAAATGTAATTTAAATTCAAAACGGTGATTTTTCATGATTTTTTAAACCTTTTTCAATTTGATCCCAAAGACGACACCGGGGTAAAACGCCTGTTCTATTGCTCAATATGCACCCCAAAATTGGGATAAGACGCACCACAACAATGGGATATGATGCACCACAATATTGGGATAGCATGCACCATTTCTAAAAGGTAAAAACACGGCTATAAAAAGATACTCATTAGAGTTGTAAAGGTGAGGAGGTTGTAACATTTCGCCACATCCTTTTAGCGCTGTTTGGTAGTCGAACAATGGGTGTAGAAAAAATATTGCAAAACGTTGCGATGTGTAGCCAACTTCTCAATATATACACGCTTAGAAAAAAGTACCCATCGGAGCAGTTAAGTGAGGGAAGTTACCGTTGGGTATAATAATATTTACCTTCATTGGGTTCAAATTCCTCAGTTTTTATCAGAAGTATGTTATTTATACCCAAAGGTAGGTTAGTATGATTAAACCCAACGTTGGCTTCCCACACTTAACCGCTCCACTGGGTAGGTTTATCCAATTGTGTAGACGTTTATAACGCCACGGTGCGTTCTGTCCCAGGTTTAAAGGGCGAACACGAAATTATTGCGACACATTCAACAGGGCATAACTTTTTTACCATTGGGTGAAAATCTACCAAATTCTCATTGATGTGTATTGTTTACATGCTGTTAAACTCGAAGTCGCGTTTTTCGATTCAACGAAAATGGAGGTGAACCAACGAGAGTCAAGAGAACAAATTCTTTCCAAACACCTGGAATTTCCTGACCTGTCGCACCGGCAGTTGGAAAAAATGTTGAACATTCACCCTTGAACCGTCTCCAGAGTGTTGAAGCGGTTCCAGGAGCGGTTGACGTTGGACCACGGCAAAGGAGCTGGAAGAAAACCGGGACCGGAGAACAAAAAGACGGAGGGAAAGGTGAAGCGGATGATTAAAGCAAATCCCAACGTCTCAAGCCGTGATTTGGCTAAAAAGATCGGCATGTCGCAGAGCTACGTCCAGAATGCAAAGAAGAGAGCTGGACTACATACATACAAGGTACAGAACTTCCCAAACCGTGATGAGCGGCAACAATCGACGGCTAAAACTCGGGCACGGAAGCTCTACGAGAAGATGCTGACAAAATATGGCTGCTGTGTGATGGACGACGAAACGTATATAAAAGCCGATTTTAAGCAAATTCCGGGGTTGGAGTTTTTCACCGGCAAGAGCAAGTTCTATGTGGACGACAAATTTAAGAAGAAGAAAATGTCGAAGTTCGCCTCCAAATATCTCATTTGGCAGGCCATCTGCTCTTGCGGACTGAGCCTTTCGTGACAAAGGGCACAGTCAATGCCGAGATCTACAAATCTGAGTGCCTCGAGAAGCGCCTTTTGCCGTTCTTGCAGCAGCACGACAAAGCTGCGCTATTTTGGCCAGATTTGGCATCATGCCACTATTCTAAAAGTGTCCTGGAGTGGTATGAGGCCAATTCTGTCCATTTTGTTCCAAAGGACATGAATCCGTCAAACTGTCCGGAACTGCGCCCGGTGGAGCAGTACTGGGCAATGATGAAGCGGGAACTTCGGAAGAGCATGAAGACAGTCAAAGACGAGAAGGACATGTTAAGAAAATGGAAAAAAAAAACCTGAGAAACTGGTACCGGATGACACTGTAAAGACTTTGATGGAGGGCATCAAGCGAAAATGCGTTCAATTTTACACTCAAGGCTCCATCGATTAACTTTTCTTTTGATTTTTGAAGTAAATATATGTATAAAACTACCCTAAAATTTTGGTTTGATTCTAAACATTATAAGAAAATTGGCATGACATTTTCGGTGTCGCAATAATTTCGTGTTCGCCCTTTAGTTTTGCATAGTTTTGTCTAAATATTCTGGAAATACGTGGATATATAGTGAAGTTTTGATACTTTATTGAAGTATTGTTGAGTGCAATACATGTGAAATGAATTTTTTTACTAACCATGGATACAAACGTATGGTAAAAGCTTAATAAGTAACACTATTATTTACATATGAGGTACAGTCATGAAAATTTCTTTAATTTTGATCATATTTCGGTGAAATAAGTTCCTTATTGTTCTACAAAATTATGATTTATGCTGTTGTATGTATTTATTGTTGTATTTATAAAGTTTTTTTTTTTTTGTAAAGACCGTGCAATATCGTAGTTGCTACTCCTTTACTGATCAGAACTAGTGTAATTGTACAGAGAACCATATAGATGGAGCTTGGTAGTAGCTTTTACATCTTCAATGTACAAGTTCACTAATTCTATTTATAGATCAGTACCGGCACCGGCCACGTCCTCACGGTCTTTAGGGAGGGGGGAGGAAGGATGATTAGTTTGACAATCGTTGTTATTAGAGACCGTGAGCACCACTGCATCTCTACAATTGCCAAGGGAAGGATAGTTGTGTAAGTGAGGCAGGTTTTATTTTTAGATCATGCATGCACTGTGGTAAGTGAAGCGATCAATGAAAGAGAGCCAGACTGCTTTTTATTTTAAATCTAGTGGTGATAGAAAGAGGCAAGTGACAAATGGCAAGGAAGGGGACGGGCCTGGGATTGAACTCCCGACCATCTGCTTAGTAAGCAGAACGGGTAACCACTGAGCTACCCAGCCGCGTCATTTAAAAATTTGTTAAGTATTATTCCATTAGAGATATATTTTTGAAGATTTGAAGATATTTATTCAATGGGTCAATCTACCCCACCAGTGCATTATGTACTGTTCTTCCTTACTAGCTACTTACCATTGGTAAGATCGTCAAAATGACAGCAAATTTTTAAAAGATAAAGAAATATTTAGCTTAGCTAATTCAACCTGCACGGACGAAGAATGGTTGGTTACCAACGTGGAGTCCGTGGACGAATGTGTAATAGTTGGCGGAAACAAGGAACCTAGTGAAATTGACTTTGCAACTGCGTTGAAGCAACTTGATAACCTAATCCAATTCGTCCAAAACAACACGTTACAGACTTTAAAGCTGAAATCCCTACACTGAAAGTTAATTTAAGTTTATATTACAAAATCGAAGGTAATACTCACAAATCCATTCGTTGTTTTCTGCAACGAAACTCATTTGTTCTTTTTATGAAGATACATTTGTAATTAGTACACACGCGCAACTGTCAAAAGCACGAAGCTTTTGTTGACACAGAAAGAACATTCGTACACTGTACGAAAACAATACCAAGAGCTACGAATATGTGGTCACAAATTAAAAAGAAACGTCTCTCTGGTGGTTGCATGAAGGACTGACAGATCTTCTTTATCGGCTCAAAATGTAATTGCCAAAAAAAGTGCAACGACGAGGAGTTGTCCAGTGTTTTTTGTTAATCTTACTGACATGGGGCTCGAACCTGCATATTTGGAAAGTGCTGATTCTGAATCCATGGTTGATCTCACTAGGCCACGCAGACTCGTGAGAAAATGTTTGATTAATGAGCATGAAGTTGTATCTCTCGACAGCGCTTTAATTTTAATTTTGGGTTAGATTAATTATTCCCGCCCATACCAGCAGAAACACCATCATGCATGAGTACGGTAAAGAAAAGAAACAGCGATTGGGTGGTTATCACGAAGTTCATTTTGTGCATTTTACAAAAAGTTGTAATGATAGCATTTCACCAGATAAAAAGCATTATGAATGTTTCATACAATATACAAGACATTTGTTCTATGTACATAATCCATGTTTACGAAACGCCTGAAAGCAACTTTACGAAAATAAATTTTCAGTGTATGGTCCAATTTTCGGGAAGCAAAGTTAACTAAACGAAATATGTAACATTGTTTTTATATTTTGCTCCAAACGTAAGATGAATAAACTTTAATTATGTCCGTAAGATGTTTTTTATCTTGTTTTCCAATGTATGAAACAAACATTAAAAGATCCCTCTACAAAACTGACATCGAAACGTCATCATAGTTTTGCTATCAAGTTTTAAAGCATGAATGATTTTTATTTGATTCGCAAATAAATGACCGAATCAGCAACTAAACAGCGCTTTAACTAGAAAACCCCAAATTAGCGAGCTTGTGCTGTTTATGATTATGTTTACATTTTTTCTAAAAACTAGATCAAAATAGCTTCCCTCTAAATATTCAATAATATGGTACACTGGTTCCAGAGTAATCATTTTTAAAGTTACTAAAAAAAGTTTTTCAGGCCACCCTACCACGAAAATGATCACTCTAATACCATAATAATAATATAAAGGTTTTGCTTTTTTACTTTTTGATAGACAACAAGCTTTTCTCAACTGTTGAAACATTCTGAGATCCAGCAAATCTCTTTTATGGAATTGCTGCACATATATACAATTCACTGGATTGCTTTATACGCGACTCCTGTGAACGGCGTAAAAACCGCATAAAACCGTAAAACCGACCAACAAAAACCAAAGAAGGTATTGAAGAAGGGGTACGTCTCCGTTATAATTTCAAGTTATAATCGTTGATCACTCACAAACCACAAGACTACCACGCTATCCAACATCACCATACGATAGAGCAAACATTTCTCTACCACATGCTGTTTGAAGTTGTGGTATTTTGCGATTCGTTAGAAATCGGATTCGATTTGAAACGTTCTGCGTAAAAAGCGATTTTTAGGTACACCCGCTCAAACAAAAAAAGCCGTGAAAAACCCTGTATAACCGACTCCACTATATAGTAGATGTACTAGTTATGGCTAAATAACCAGATTACCGCGTGTTGGTATGGTATTCCCATAAACTATATGAGAACACACCATAAGGAATGTACGATAATAACTGGTACATGTACACTATATTTACTATTGTAAAAAAATATCTGTAAAGCCACATAGCCACCCTATATGCAGATGGGCACCAAAAATCTTCGATGTCACCATCCGTACAGCTAAGCTACCTAAGCATTCGGTTCCAACCAACCAACAAAATATTCTTCGTGAAGAATGAGCAGCAGCCTATTCTTCATGAAGAATATATTACTAGGTGATCGCTACCGAACTGCATCGCATCCGAAGAATGCTCCTATGAATCGTGCAAAAAGAATATCGAGAGTGAGTGCCCTAAGCTTGAATATGTCAAGTGGTAACACAGCGAACGGCGAGGAAGATGGAAGAGACGAAAAAATAACCGATGTTACTCCGTTTGCATGACCGATCGGTCTAAATGGTTTGAATGTATGTTCACTGCTGCTTCGACTCTGTGGCGAAAAGCAAACGTGGTGAATGAAGAATGCAACCTTGATTACAGCAAAACAAATCAACCAAATCATAGCATTTATTTTTCATTTGAAAGATACCTACACTACATGTTATAGAAATAAACCACATTAATTCAGCTCTCGCTCTTTTTCATGATAACTTTGCGCAAACGCTTTGTAAGCCCATCGCAGCTTGCACGCTCGATTTCCTGAGGAATTTGATCCCAAATATCAACCAAATGTTTCTTGAATCGATCTTAAGTAAGCCCTTTCGTAGGACCTATATGTTGAAGCATATAACCCCAAACAAAGAGGTCAAGTGGGTTGAGATCCGGTGAAGATACAGGCTATACTACGCTTGTGATGAAATTGGGCAAATTTTCAGCGCACCACGCTTATGGCTTCTTTGCCTTGTGAACTGGAGCTGAGTCCTGCTGGAAACAATTTGGTGTATTCCCATACAGCGTTGAAGCATGTGGAAGCAGATGGTTCTTCAAAAAAACCAGCACGATGTAATATTCACTGTTGATTTTGACGTTAGGTTCTATGAAAAGAAGAGGAAGCTTTCCTTTTTGTGAAACGGCGCCCCATACTATGATTTTCAATACATTCCGTTCTACATCTAGTTTATCGCTTGGAATATTGGCAACACTTTTGCCATACACACGATCATTTTGTTGATTATGACTGTCCTAAAGGAGGAAGAGTTTTTCATCCGAAAATAAATTCTCGCAGTCACTGTGTCGAACCAAAAGGTTTCTGCTTCTTTGGACCCTGGCTTGCTTTTGGCGCTCCATCAACCCGTGAACCCGTTGTTTCTTGTACGGCTTGCAGTTCAGACCATGTCTGAGGAGCCTGTTCATTGAAGCAGGGGACATTTGAAATTGTTTGCTCAATTTACGGCCAGTTACGGCCGGATCACGCGTCATTCGCTCCCTCACACATTTTATCTTTTCCTTCGTGTGTTGAATATGGACAGTTCCAGTTTTCTTGAATTGTTTCAAGGTACGAAGAACAAAACGCTTACCCAATCCGAACTGCTTAAGGTTGTTGAATATCTGACACGGTCTAAGCTTTTGCAAATGTAAATTTAAAACTTGCTCCCGTATGGCTTCCATGGTAGCTGATAAATATAAACAAATGGAATCGCTTATTTATCCTCAGCGATAAGCTGTCAAAAGAATACACTAAAAACGGGTATAATCAATTCCGCTGTTAAAATTACCCAGTTGAAATAAACCAAGACTGAAAAAAGGTGATACCTGTTGTGAGACACACTGTATTATAATTACTCTGTCTCTATAAGTATAGCGCTTTAACCATCAGAGTAGCATTTACTCAATTTCCTCATATCGAGTTACTCAGTTTTTGGCATTTAGCATGGAAATACGAAAGTGAGTGAGAGTTACTCTATTTAGGGTAGGTCTGAACAAGCGTGTATAAAAACATTCATAGAAACAACTTATTTTTCAACTGAATAACAGAAAAATTGAGAATTGGCGGTAGGGATGGATAAACGTTTTATACATACGTTACATTCCACGAAGGCGATTCTTGTCGTCGTCTTTAGCAGATTCGCATTATAGGACAAACTATGGCCTCAACAACCCCCCTAATTCGTGTCTTTGAGTTTTATTAATGTTAGCGACGAATTTGATTTTAACCTGCCAACAGCTTGTTCGGCAATAGGATAAGACATGTGATTTGGACCTATTTTTAGGTAATTCAGTCTGTACGGCTAGGTCAAAGACGGTGACTAATAAATACATAAATAAATTTACTTCCCGAATCCCCCGTGCCATTTACGGAAACTCAAAACTAAACCGTGCAGTGATTTTGCAAAAAAAAATGTTTACATCATTTACGTTTAGATTTCATATAGGTAGCTAATCTAAAAAGGCTACATAATAATGAGAAGATAACGAATTCAAAGTCACGCAAGATAAGCGAGCTCGCTAAAAGGCATGCCTATCTACGTTGGTTAGTCGTGCCTGCCTTCAGTTCGAATCGGACCTGCTCTTGGTTGTAACTAGTGCATATTTGTGACAATGGATCGTTGGACGGGAAAGGTGGCCGTAGTAACCGGTGCCAGCGCGGGAATCGGAGCCGTCATAGCCAAGGATCTGGCAAAAGCCGGAATGGTGGTAGTCGGATTGGCACGTCGAGTCGAACGCGTTGAAGCACTGAAGACAGATTTGGAGGGATCGGCCAGCAGCCGCTTGCATGCCGTCAAGTGCGATGTTTCCAAGGAAGAAGATATTCTCCAGACGTTCAAATGGGTTGAGGAAAAGTTCGGCGGAGTGGATGTGTTGATTAACAATGCCGGTATCGTTCGACAGACGGAATTGTTGGAAGCCGGCAATACCGAGAAGCTTCGTGAGGTGATGGACACCAACGTAATGGGACTGGTAATGTGTAGCCGGGAAGCTTACCAGTCGATGAAGAAGCGTTCGGTTGATGGACACATTGTGCACATCAACAGCATCGCTGGTCACAAGGTGCTCGATTACCCTAGTTTGAACATCTATTTTGCGTCCAAACATGCCGTCACGGCCATCACGGAAACCATGAGAAACGAGCTTAGGAATGCGGGAACCAAGATTAAAGTTACGGTATGTAGACTCAGTTATAAGGTATTGGAGGGAAGTTTCTCATCGACATATTATAACTTATAATTGCAGAGCGTTAGTCCCGGTGGTGTACGAACGGAAATCCTTCCGGGCCTGATGACCGCAACAGAGTATCCTTTGCTGGAACCTGAGGACATTTCGGAAGCCGTTTTGTATGTGCTTGGAACTCCTCCGAGAGTGCAGATCCATGAGCTGATGATCAAACCGGTTGGTGAGACGTCCTAAGCCAAATTTCGATTCGTCGCTGCATTATTAGGGTAAAAGCACTATAATTCAACCAAGAAGACCAATTTGTTACCAGCAAAACGCTAGTTTATACTAAAGCCAATAGCTATTAAAAGAATTGCTTTAATTAAACAAACAAATGATAAATAAAGCTGTATTTACAAAAAATCAAGCGCACAAAGATTTTTTTGTCGTATTTTCTCTTCTTTATGTGCTCTGATATTCGATCCAAGTATAAAAATAATCTGTTTTCAATGGTAAAGATACACAAAATAATAATTATCAAAAATTATTTGTAGTGATAAATTCAGCTATTGCGATACAATAAAAATTAACGAATGAGAATATTATTTAAAGATATTATTCTAAAAGTATTGCAAGAAACGGTTCTTGAAAATCTTACATCAATCTTGTTGTTGACCAGTGCTATTCTTCTTCTCTTTCTACACATGCAATGAATTTTTCATTAGTCAGTCATTAGTTTCATTAGGTGTGTGAAAATGTGTTCAAAAGCAATTCCTATACTAGATCAGAAGCCATTGAATCTGACGATGCTAAATCTACATAGGCAAAATCAACTAAGCTAAGTTAAAACTCCAATAATGTGCTGGATATGAAATCTTAGATGCAGATTGTTCAAAATATTTAATTTCTGCATCGACAATTTTATCTTTGTCACAGGCATCTGACTAGTGGTTGGAAAGTAATAAGTGGATTTCGCTTCTTCGATTGTCCTTCTTCAAAATTTTGTGTCAAACGTTTTGCCTCCTCTTGTTTCTGTTTCTTCGAATTGATTTATCTTTTTCACTCTATTCTAGCATATTTTCTGTTTTCCTACTCTTGTTCCAATCGACGCATGTCATCTTTTTTTTTAATTGTTCAAAAAATCATCTGACGTGACCATACTTCTAATAAACATTAGCCGGCAATAGTATTATGGAGGAAATATGTTTGCAAAAATCTTTTAGGTGACCAATAAAACTAGCTTTAACCCAGGAGCTAAAAACGGATTACTCTTCTGATCTAGCAACCTTTTTCAGAATGTCTGGGAAATGCAAATCTAAGCAATTACCAAACCATGCACGTATTTAGTATAACTTCAAATAAGGATTTCTGTACGGTTTTGTTTTTTATCATCGGATTGATCTCACCAAAGGCCGCCTCCTAAACAGCACTAGCTTGTTCATTTGAAAAACTGAAAATGTTTTGACGTTGAATTGCCGTCAATTTCATGAACTCGCAACAAAATAAGGGCAAACATGAACGTTGCGTCTTACACGAATCATAGATTTTATGATTTCACTTTTTGTTTAAGTTGAACAAACTTGAGCAGCAAAAGCGAAGAACAGTGAATGTGATGGGTTTTTCAACCCGATTCTAATACTAAATCAGAAACCATTTTCTTCTGAAGATGCTAGATCTACGAATGCAGAATTAGCTAAACGTTGATGAAGTTAAATCTCCATGAATCTGAAAACGAGGATGAAGGTTATTCAAAATTTGCAATTTCTGCATAAACATTTTTATGTTCGTCACACGCATCTCACCAAAGCTTATACCGCAATGAAGATTATCGTTGTAGTCAAGTTCTAGGACAGTATTAAAAAGAGTAGGAAATCTTGCTTCAAGTATCGCGAATATTTTGAATAATGTTCCTTCATCATCGTTCTGGAGACAAACAAATTTGCTTTTCAATTGCTTTTGCATTTCAGTGCCAATAGCCTTTGCACAGTCTAGCAAAGTGTTCCGTGAATCGTTCGATTTGTCTTGTAAGGGTTCTTCCAACGGCTATAATGCATCGTCACCTACTTCTGAAACATCCGCCTCACGAGTATCTTTCCTCAGACAATTCAATCTCTCGCTAACAATTCTCATGGAAGTAGACTAGACGTCTTGAAACCTTTTTTGATGGTTCGAATAAGGACTGTTCATTAAAGAAATGGTTTAGGGTTAAAACTTAACAAAAACTTGTGAATTTTCACTCAGTGTGAAAACATTGTTTACTTTAGCAATTCACATGAAAAATCGACGAAAATTGAAATTTCGAACGATGAGTCGGATCAGCTAATCAACTCGCAGTTTAATTCTGCACAAATGGTTTTCGAAAAGTTGTCGATTTGAGTATTGGCGAAAAGCGTAAAGTGCACTAAATCTGCAGTATTCAAGATTATTAAGAAGTTTGAAGAAACGTGTTCTCTTGAAAATTTACCGAAGTCTGGACACAAAAAAAGAGGCATCAGACCAGAAAAAGCGCTGGCAGCGATTCTCCTTTTGGATTCACTTAAACCGTGTTCCGTTCGTGAAATTGCCAAAAAAAAGTGGCCATTAGCGTCGAAACTGTGTAGAATATAAAAAGCGTAACAATATCAGAAACTACGAAAAACAGAAAGCAACCCAAAAGTACAAATTCACAGAAAACTTTTTCGAAAATACGATCACGGAACTTGTATGACGTTCTCCATGAAAAACCAAACTAGTTCATCTTGATGAACAACGAGACGATACGTCAAACTTGATGCCAGTACACTTCCGAGGCCGCAATTGTTCAACGCTGAGCAGAGAACAGATGTGTTTGATAATGTGCGATACATGCGAACCGAAAAATGTTTTGATGTGGCAAGCTATTTAATCCTGTTGTTGGAAGAGATCTTCATATTTCCCAACGGGGAAAATCAGCGAAGAAAATTACAGAAAATAATGCATCAAAAACGGTTTTTAAATAGAAAAAATAATTAATTTTAATTGTCGCGTAAAATTTCCCCTCGTTTAATTCCAAGCCAAAGGAGGCGTGAACAACGGAATTGTTTGCAATTTTTCATGTGCCATACAACAATGTTTGCAATCTTTCATACAACAGGCTAGATTCAGGCGTTATCTGGCTTAAATTTACATGAAATATCCCATTATTTTCTACCAAATCTAGCATTCCCTTTATGTGCATTAGATAACGCAGAAAATGCATTGTTCCTTTTTATCTGTGTGCCCATGATGATGATGATGAGATACTACCATCTATTGTAGCAAGGTAACTTCCCATAGCAATGGAATAATCTGAAAAACGATTTGATCAGGATTCTATTGTTGTTTGTGATCTTCAAGCTCCTGTATGAAGGGCCAAAAACGTTTGGGCGGGCCCGTAAGCAGAGACACTTACGCGAAACCCGCGAATATAGGGAAGAGAATCTCCTTCCAAAAGCAAGTTCACACACAGCATTAGAGTCAGGCCCTCGATTGACAGAATAAACCCAATAGATGGGGTCGAAGAGCCGCCCTCGTTCCGCGAAATGTTAACAATAGCGGAGGAGGCAGTCCCATGCTCCCTATCCAGATCGTTTCACTTGGGTGCCCTGATGGTCCCTCCCTTTTCCCGTTATATAATATGTCGATATGATGATATTCAGTATATTTTGTAGTGGTCATTTGATTGCTTACCTTGTGTTAGAAAATTTGTCTGAAAGTAAAATTGGTTAGGTTTTATACCGTTCTTTATTGCTCTGTGTTGTCTCGATGTTACTGCATTTGAAGAGTTGACTTTAGGATGACGATATGATATTGCTCTGAAGAACAGAAAGGAAAAAGGATTAGTGATTGGTAACACGCTATGCGCATGTGAGATTTTCTTGGTGATATTCTCACAACGGCCGTTCAGAATGGTTCGACGGATGTATATGAGAGATCATTCCCGTTGAGTTTTCGCTCGTTTACTCAATTCCATCATGTTTGATTATAGAATACAAGAAACGTTTTACAACGTGCTTCATTTGGGAATAACAGGGCAATGATCCCCCATCGCATCTTCAAGTGATCATTACAAGCTGTCCATTTGGTTCAGGCACTTTTGAACGTTGATGGGGCAACCGATTCACACATGAAATCTGCCACGACCGACTCGACAGAACGCGCCCATACCCCTTTCTGAACCGAAGGGCAGGGTCCTTTTTATCTGTGTGCCCATCTACCGAAAACATGCGGATCCTTCATTATTTTGGCCGGATCTGGCATCTGCTCACTACGCTTCTGCTACGTTGGAGATGCTCAAGCCTCAAGGAAAAAGTCGATTTGGTCGAAAAATGCCAAAATCCCCCAAACTGCCCTAAACTGCGTCCTATCGAAAGATACTGGGCAATGATTGAGCGGCGTCTGAAGACCACGGAAAAGAAGCAACCTCTGTTGACTGCTTTATGAAAATTTGGTCTGCAGCATAACGAAAAATTACGGAGAAAGTTGTACAGAATCAAATGGGAGTTATCAAAAGTCCGAACGTTCTTTAGAAATGAGAAGTAGATATTCAAACTCACGTGTATAAGATCATGTGTATGTTGATTTCTATTGTTTATTGTTTATTAAAGTCAACAGGTAAAATATTTGCCCCAATGACCGGCATCTTAAAACTAAAATCACAAAATTAAACAAACTGACAAAAAACACGTCTAAAACTACACTGATTTGTTTCTCTACGTACATTAAAATCAAATACTAGGTAACAACTATTAAAAAGACGACCCATGCTGCGCATTGGCTCATGGAGTCCATAGTTGGTTCTTGCCGCTGGAAGGCTCAGGAACGAATGTGCGCGTAGATTACGGCGGCGTATGTTGATGTCTAACATGCTGAGCAGTGAAGAACAATCAATGTTGCCTTGCAGGAGATCGCCAATAAAACAGGCTTTTGCCACGTTACGCCTTCCATCAAGTAGATGCAGGTTGATGAGCTGGCACCGACTGCTATAGCTGGGTAGATTGAACGGGTCTCTCCACCTGAGATTACGTAGGGCAAATCGAATGAATTTCCGCTGGATGGCCTCAACACGCTGGATTCCATTCTGGTAATATGGAGACCAGACAACCGAACAATATTCCAGAATAGGGCGGACGATTGCGCAGTAAAGCGATTTCAAGCAGTAAACATCCTTAAATTTTTGGCAAAACGGAACAGGAAGCCTAACTGCGATGACGCCTTAGACACGACGTATGCTACGTGGTCTTTGAAAGTCACTTGGAATCGATGAAAATCCCCAAGTCATTAACCGTCGTTTCGCGCTGCAGCTCAAGCCCTGCCAAAGCATAACTGAATTGGTAGAGTTCACGTTTACGGCCAAATGAAATCACCGAGCACTTGGACACATTCAATGTCATCCGGTTGATGCGACACCATTCAGCGAACGCACCCAGCTGTTGTTGCAGAAAAACGGCGTCTGGTGGATGCTTTATCGCGTAGAACAGCTTCAAATCATCAGCGTATGAAAGTTTTAGGCATTTGAGGATGAGATTGACATCGTTCATGTAAAGCAGGAACAAAAACAGCCCAAGGTGACTGCCTTGAGGCACGCCGGACAAAACTGGAAATGGTGACGAAACGTGATCACCGATTCTGACGGACATACTACGATTGGTCAGGTAGGATCGCAGCCAGATAAGCAAGTTGTTGCTCATTCCTAATTTATCAAACTTGGCTATTGCTATCTGGTGGTTCATTTTATCGAACGCAGCGGAAAGATCCGTGTAAATAGCATCTACTTGATTACCGTTTTCAAGCTGCTTGACCAAGAAAGAGGTGAAGCACGTCAAATTAGTGGATGTCGAACGTTTGGGAATAAATCCATGCTGATCCGGTGAAATATAGTGCGCGTAGCTCTGCTCTAGCTTCCGAAGAAATATTATCTCAAACAATTTGGATACTGCACTTAATGCAGCTATGCCCCGGTAATTTGAGACCAGTCTCTTGCAACCTTTCTTAAACACTGGGAAAACATATGACTGTTTCCAACAGTTCGGAAATATGCCAGTGGACAAAGAAAGATTGAACACCTTTGCTAACGGAGACGCAAGCAAATCCACGCACCGTTTCAGTACAAGCGATGGAATACCGTCCAGACCACATCCCGTTGAGGACTTCAATTCCTTGCCAGCTGCAATAACCATGTCATTGGTGATGGCGTAATGCATTCCGAAGGCAGGAAGACGGGGCACATTACTGGTGGCTAGCGCGATATCCAGCGGGTCGAGCAGCTCGTCGGAGAAAACGTTGCTGAATTGGGAACGGAAAATATCGGCAATACCGGCGACGCAATCAGCTTCAAGCACACCATCCGTCATCGTGGAGGGCAAAAATTTTTCGGGTTGGACTTAAAGTTGTTTTGTAGACAGTCTTGATAAGCGATATAAAGATGATCGTTTAATTGCTTGTACTCAGCGTTCGCTTTCACGTAACACGATTTTGTAGAATCGGTGCGATATTTGCTGTGTCGTCTAAGAGCTGCCTGCTTCACTCTTTTTAGGCGCTTGAGAGCGGAATTCGACCAAGCTGGTTTAGGTGATTGATGTTTCATCCTCACTGGAACAAACTGATCGATTTTCAT
The DNA here is from genome assembly GCA_034211315.2 of Aedes japonicus. NCBI lineage: Eukaryota > Metazoa > Arthropoda > Insecta > Diptera > Culicidae > Aedes > Aedes japonicus. Next base: position 25,170 of record JASCZW010003992.1, read on the forward strand.
TTATATAAAGCAAACATAGAATTTGTTCGCATATAAATATTTCAGAAACAGGTGTCCACGTTTTTTAATTAACAGTCCTTAGTTAACGAGTTCCGGAGATAATCTTTTGATAAATAATCGCATCCACGTGCGCCCTATTATATGAAGTATTATAAATTGTCAAACCTAATGCTTATAAGCAAAACTCGTATATTTCGTCGATATTTTTTTCCGGGTAACTGTGAATCCCCTCCTTGAATTTCGAATATCAAATTCTCCAGATCATTTTCCACCATCGGCAGAAAGATGGTTGATGGTCCGGATCGGAAAACTTTTAGAATTTTCTTGAGTAATCTCAAGCGGTTCATAGACTTCAGAAATCGATATTGCTTGACTGCCGCCGAGATGGCAAGCTCTTTATTTTGAACTATCTGAACCCGGTGTGAGCGCTGCTACGCTTGTAACTACATGAATGAAAATTTAATCGAACTGGCACGTTTATGGTTGTTTCTCGGAAGGGTTTTTTTTTTGACTTAAGGCGGTTCAAACTTCTATCAGAACATGCATCTTATCCGAGAAATACACATTTTGTGTTTAAGTAACCTGAATAATTAACATGTAAGGTTGAAATTTGTGTTTCATTTCACTTGTTTGAGCCCTACCTCCCCTTTCAAGAGGGGGAAGGGTTTTGGAATGTCATAGAAATATTTCCTGCCTGTTTCATTTGCTTCATTATCTCTCGAGTTATGCAAGATAAAAAAAATTGTTCATTTATATGGGAGTCCCCCTTTCCAGAGGGCGGAAGAATCTAAAAAACCACCATAGAAAAATTTCACTCCTTCACAAACCTGCACCTGCCAAATTTGGTTCCATATAATTGATGAATTCTCGAGTTATACAGAAATTTGTATAGGAGCCCCCTCTTTCAAAAGGTGGAGCAGTCTCAAACCACAGTAGAAACATTTCCTGCCTTCAAAATCACCACATGCCAAATTTAGTTCCATCTCGAGTTATGCAAAAATTTCAGTTTTATTTGTATGAGAGCCTCCCCTTCTAGAGAAGGGAGGGATCTTGAACCGCCATAGAAACATTTTTTCCTCCAGAAAACCCTACATACCAAATTTAGTTCCTTTTTTTTTTAATTCTCGAGTTATGCAAAAATTTCAGTTTTATTTGTATGAGAGCCTCCCCTTCTTGAGAAGGGAGGGATCTTGAACCGCCATAGAAAAAATTTTTCCTCCAGAAAACCCTACATGCCAAATTTGGTTTCATTTGCTTGATTAGCTCTTGAGTTATACAGAAACTTCTGTTTCATTTGAATGAGAGGGGAGGGGTCTCAAACTACCATAGATAAAAAAAAATCCTTTGAAACTCCTATACGCTAAATTTGTTTTCCTTTGCTTGATTAGTTATCCAGTTACGCAAAAACTAGAGTTCCATTTGTATGAAAGCCCCCTTCCAGAAAAGGAGGGATCTCTAACTATTATAAGAACCTTTCCGGCCCAAAAAACCCCTCCATACAAAATTTCACGCCAATCGGTTCAGTAGTTTCCGAGTCTATAAGGCTCAGACAGACAGACAGACAGACACACAGACAGACAGAAAAATTCATTTTTATGTGTATAGATTTTTGAAACCACTTCCTGAATAGCAGCTTCCGTGTATATTTGTGTTTACTTCTCTGGTCACTACAGAAATTTAAAAAATCAACATAAAGGGTGTCCACGATGAAATTGCCACACTATGAAATTGCTCTAACTTTTTAACCGTTGAGTAGAATTTAATGAAAATTTGGGTGGATTTAGTTCATAGTGCATTATTTACATTCTGCAAGTTTTAAAGTCCTGTGATCAAAACTCGCGGAAATGGAGTCGAAAGAACAGCTCGTGCGTGATAAAATCTTGCGCATTCATCACGAGAACAAGGATCTCTCGCATCGTTCCATCGCTAAAACGTTGGGAATCGCGAATTCCACGGTGTCGCGAGTGATTAAGCGGTTCGAGGAACGGTTGACCACCGATCGGAAGCCCAGAAGTGAATGAAAAAGTATTCCGTACAACACCAAAAATCACAACCGCGTAGTTGGGGCCTTCAACCGAAATCCGAACGCCTCCGTTCGGGATGTGGCTAAGAAGCTGCACCTAAGCCGAAGTTTTGTCCAGAAGGCCAAAACTAAGGCTGGAGCTTCGAACGTTCAAGGTACAAAAAGGCCCCTAATCGCGACGAGAAGCAGAACAAGTCCGCCAAAACCCGTGCCAGGAAGTTGTACCTCAACATGCTGACGAAAGTTGAATGCTGCATCATGGACGACGAAACATATGTGAAGGCCGACTTCAAACAGATCCCCGGCAACCTGTTTTTCACGGCCAAGGATAAGTTCAGCGTTCCGGAGCATGTCCGCACTCAGAAGATGTCCAAATTTGCGAAGAAATTCCTGGTTTGGCAAGCCATCTGCACGTGCGGGAAGCGGAGTGCACCTTTCGTGACCCAGGACACGATGAACGGACAGGTGTACATAAAAGAGTGCCTCCAGAAGCGGCTGCTTCCTCTCCTGAAGGCCCACAACGTCCCAACAATCTTCTGGCCGGATTTGGCCTCATGCCACTACTCCAAGGACGTGCTGAAGTGGTATGCGGACAATAAGGTCAATTTCGTGCCGAAAATGTTCAACCCTCCCAACACTCCGGAGCTCCGCCCCATCGAGAAGTACTGGGCAATTATGAAGCAGCACCTTCTTAAACGACCTAAGGTAGTGAAGACAGTCGAGGAACTGAAAAAAGTATGGGTTTACATGCAAAAAACGGTTGATTCACAGGTTGTGCAGAATCTTATGGCCGGGGTTAAGGCCAAGGTGCGGGCATTTGCGTATGGACTGTAAATAAAATACGAGCAAAATGGTAAAATGAAGTTTAATAGTTATTTCTCAATCCCTGAAAATTTGATGGCAATCGGATGAAAACTCGAATTTTGCGAATCAATTTTGTGTGTGGCAATTTCATCGTGGACACCCTTTATTAACTATTTTTTTAAGCTTAAATTCACGTTCTAGTTTAGTATCAATAATGAATATAATTTTTTTTAACGGA